>ML253355.1:30316-62725 GCA_005239495.1 Nicotiana undulata
GGGGGGGTTCTGGTCGCTTTTACCTTTCAGGGAGGTCATAGGAATTTTTAAACTAGAGAAGAGGTCCATTGAGTTTTTTTAATCTGGGGAGGAGGTCTAAATACTGTTCCAAGTTTATTGACCTGCTAGTTGAAGGATAAAAACATTTCTAAGACTGTATTATCCTGGGGGTTGATCTTTGAGCTCTTCACATCATTTCTCCTTTTCTTTTAACAGTGAAGTCCGTGTTGAGGGGCTAGAGACACTTGATTATCTTGAGAATAAGGAGAGATTCACAGAGCAAGGGGATGCAATTACCTTTGAGTCTGAAGTAAACATCTTATCATTTGATGCTTCGACTATTTCCTTGCATTGCTTGGTACATATCATTTGTTTCTTATGATGTTTCTGCCGTGTTCATTAGGTGGATAAAATATATCTCAGTACTCCCACAAAAATTGCGATCCTGGATCATGAAAAGAAACGAACATTTGTGCTCCGTAAGGATGGTTTACCGGATGCAGGTAATTGATAATCTTCAGAGCTTTCCTGTTGGCAATGGGTTTCATCTATGTAAAGAGTAAATTGGTTTACTGATTGCTGATTCTCCTGGGATAGGAACCAAATATATGCATATTTTCCTGGTTGCAACAAGAGAAAAGTCATTGGTTAGGAAACTCAATTATCTAGGAGTACATTTTCACTCATGTCAGTCTTCGTGAAAGAGCCACTATTTTGTGCTTCATATGGATAAGAGCTTGATCTTCTCGGAACTCTTTTCCTCCCATGCAATTCTTTAGTATATCTTGACAAAATTGTTCAGGCATGTAGAAACTCAACATTTGTAGAACATATGAAGTGGAGTATCCAGCATTTTAAACTGTTCACTGTAGCTCTTTGGCTTCTCGTAATGGAAAGTAACTTCTTTCTGTAATTTCTTCTTCCCAGTTGTGTGGAACCCTTGGGACAAGAAGGCAAAGGCCATGGCTGATTTTGGAGATGAAGAGTACAAGCACATGCTGTGTGTTGAGGCTGCAGCAGTGGAAAAACCTATCACTTTGAAACCTGGTGAAGAGTGGAGAGGAAGACAGGAACTTTCTGCTGTTCCATCAAGTTATTGCAGTGGCCAGCTTGACCCAAAGAGAGTTCTCCTTGGCAGCTGAGAAAAGTTTTTTTGCTGGTTTATATTGTGTACAGGTACGTTGCTGATTCAATATGCAGTAGCTAGTGCTCAGCATTTATATAACTACTAGGGGATCATCTGAAACCTAAGTTGCGCGGACTCTTCAATTTTGGTGCCGTCCCCATCCCGATACGAGACGGGAACGGGGACGCTATACGTCCCGGATTCGGTCAATTGACTTCGGACACTTTGACCGGAGTTTATCGACAACTTTGAGAGAAAAATTGAGATTTTGGTTTCTCAAAATAAAAAATAAAACAGATTTAGGACCCCTGAATCTTAAAATTTAACCGGATCTCCGCACCCGTAGCTTTAATCGGATCTGCACCCCTGAATCTTAAAATTTAGATTTTGCCCACTCGGATCCGTCCCCGAATCGGATACCCGCACCCGAGTCCGAGCAACTTAGTCTGAAACATAATCACAAAAAACATATAAAAGCCGTTTAGCAGCAAAAAACTATTAAAAGGGGAAAAGGGATTATGGACCTTCTTTGGTTTGTGTTTGTGTGTGGAGGGGGGCTCGAAGAGGAACACGTTAGGAGTTGGGTAAGAGTAGTTGCGTTAGATAATTTTGAGGGTCATCAATGTAAAACTTCTTTGGTGAGGAAACTAATAGTAAAAGAGCAGCACAACTGTATTAGACATCATATTAGTTGATGAGTGATGTGTTCTAAACAGAGAGCTCTTCTTGTTGATCCGTTTTATGAACATTGCTGTTCATATTGTTATCAAGTTGACAATAATTGAGAGACCACAGCATCATTACCAATTTGTCTGGTATCTTCCAGTTCAAGAGTGGGGAATGGGTGCTTTCTCCAAAAAAAGGAGGGGGGGTGGGGGGTGGGGAATGGATCTTTCAGCTAAGAAAAAACAGTTTCAAAGCATTTCTTGTTTGTCTGTACCTGAAAGGAAAAGAAAAAGAATCGAGGTTTTTTTTTCACATATACATTTATTTGTTGTAACAGGAAAATAATTGGTTTCTTCTCTCCCTCTTTATCGCTGTCTGGTTGTAATTGGTTTCCAGTCCGTGAGGTTTATTACTTGTTTGCTTCTGCAGGTGCTTTGTTGCAATTTATGGTTGGAGTGCAACAGCGACCTCAGTCCAAGGCCCTTTACTCTCGAGTTGTTGAATAATACTTTGTTTACTGGTCAAATATTTTGGTGCCATTTCAGTTTAAGGAAGACGCATGGTCTAAGACAATCAACAGGATTATTATAACTCTTCTCATAAACAAGTTAATACTGTGGGTCAAAATGCCTTTTTTTTGGGCACTTTTAAGGCTCCTTAGAAGTTCTGAAAAAATCCATAAAAATGTATATATAGAACATACGACTGGATTTTATGTTTCTCCTATATTTCTTGACTTAAGCCTACTTTACTTGATATTGATTGTACTAATTACCAATGGCTTGGGTCAGTAATAATCTTTGGGTCTAGACTACTTAGTGGCGAGAGCGTGCATATCTTAAGTGCATCTTACGTTATTTTTTGTTTTTGTTTTTGGAGCTCCTCGACTATTTTTACTAGCATGGACAATTTGAATCCTGGTTAGAGTCACTTCATTTACAATTTGGCCACCAAATATATAAGTAATAGATTTGTATGCTACATTTGTATAAAACGTGTAGATCGAAGTGTTCGTTGAAGATTGAGATCAGGCATGACCGACTTCGAGCAAGCCATAATAACGTAATGGCGAGATAGTACCAACCGACCGGGGATTTCGACGGAAATCTCGGAACGGATCGAATCGGGCGGTTATTGGCACCAATCAAGGGATTTATTTCCGTTATTAGAGTTGTACTTTATTTAGGATTCCTCTACTAGATAAAAAAGAACCACATTCATTTGCAAACACAATACATTAGCTGATAAAATAATATAAACGCTGCTCTCTATTTTCTTATTCTTCACTGTTGTTCTTTACTATTCTTATTGCTTGATCTCAAGACTGTCCCGAATCGAGGTCGATACATTGCTACATCACTGGTTTGATTTATTTTGTCATTCAATTTATCTATTTTATTCATCATTTATCAATTGATATTGAATTAGATCACGTATCCTTAAAATCATAATACATGTTTAATTGTTACTCGAATTTCGAGGTAAACAATATGTATTTACACTTCATCTTCCGGGGAGATACATAAACATGGTTGGCCTACCACTCTGCTTCCTTCTGCTCATCGTAGTTGATGTGGAAACGCCAAGAAATAACTCGAAAGTGCCATCTCGTACATAAACAAATAAAAAGATGGGATCTTTACACAAATAACTCGTCAATATATATATATTTTTTAGCCGGTACACATAGATCATATATTGATTAAATATTATTACACATTGAAGGATTGAAATACTCCAAGAATAATTTACGCACAACCAAAAAATTTCAACAAAGGCTATAATAAAGAAATTTATAAACTACGGAGAGAACGTGGTAGGAGATTTTTTTTCACAACTCATAAACGCTTGAATCTCTCTACATTATAGCTACCTCTCCACAATAGAAAATATGTAGTAGTACCCCTATTTATAATACTATAATCCAAAATTGACTAGACTAACGAAACCTATTCCAATATGAACTTAGTAAATAAAACCTAACTAGACATGAATTAAATAAACTACCAAATATCAAATCCCAGACAACTTAGGAATACTAATTAATCTTGGTTTAATTTCCAACAGCCTTTCTTAAATCAAGATGTTCAAACTGGAGCATGTCGTGAGTAACACCAAGCCTTGTAGAAGTCAAGTACCTTATACTCTCCACCAATTTTCTATAATATGTTGCATCTTCAAAGTTGCGAGTATCATCTTTAGTTAACTTCAATTTATTTTGAATATTTCTCATATATGATTTGTCTTTACTCGTGGTAAATCCCTTCAAAATATCATCAATATAATTTTTCTTTACTTTGAAATCATCTACTTTTCCAGTTGACTTATAGTTGGACTTATTGAATATTCTGTAGGTTGTAGAGTGATGCTACTAATTGAAACATGTAATATCGAACAATGACAAATTTCTTATTTCATCATCAATATCTATAATCATGTATTGTAGTTCCCAAGCTATTTTGCCTCAATCTTGTGCAGATCATCAGAGACTCTCTTGATGAACCATCTTGTTTTTTTCGTTAATAGGTTTATCTTCAATACTATCAAATAACTTTCCAGGTGAAACACCAACCTCTTTTAGACGAACGTCCCTTGCAACCAAATCTTCCTTTTTAACAACCGGGGAAATCTTTGGCAGATCAATTTGACTTCCCTTCGCATTCAATAGAATCTCTATCACAACAAATATAATATATACCTTCTCTTTTTTTCTCCTTTGTTTCTGAATTTTGGCCTTCTTGATTTATTTTCGTCATCTTTGATGTGTCTTCCTTTTCTTTTGGTTGATAATCCTTTTCTTGTGATGCCTCCTCCAATGTCTCATATTTCTGTTGATTCAGTGATCTCTTATTTTGTCACCAATTCACCTTCTAAATCATCAAGTTTGAGAGTGCTAAGATCTTTGGTAGACTCAAGAATAGCTTTCTTGTCGCTAAACTTTAAACTTAGAGACTGTAATATTTTTTCAAAATTTTAACTTCTTCCAATACTTCTCCATTGGTCCTTATACCATTGACTATTTCTTCAATTCTTGTAAAATATTCTTTGATAGACTCTGTTGGTCTCGTACGAACCAACTCAAATTGACTCCTAAACTCTTGCAGTTTCTCATTCTTTATGTCAACAACTTTTCGATACGAATTCACCAAGATTGTCCAAGCCTCCTTTGATGACTTTGCATGCAAATATTTTTTAGATACATGCATGTCGACCTTGATGGCGAGATAGTAGCGTGCCTTATAATCTAAATGTCTCATCTTCTCCAATTGCGTAGCTGCATCACCCGTCAACGTTGTGCCTTCCTCAAATCCTTCATCAATGGTGGACCATAATTCAATGTCCTTAAAAAAAATCTTCATCCGTTGATACCAAGTTTTAAAATTACGTTTGTCATCAAACACAAAAACGGGACAATTAGGTAATAGAGTATCCATATTTATCTTTTGGGAAAAGGTCCAAATTTATTCCTCTACTATGGTATATAGTTTATATTTGTCCCCCGTTAAACTTTTCGTCCAGATCCGCCCCTACCGTTAATAAACTTTTCACAATTGCCCCTAACCCTAACGCCCCTCCACCTTGGCACCTGACCCCTCTAATAATTTATCCATGTCAGCAGCCAAGTCAGCAGGTCCCACTATCTTAAAATAATCCAATCTCCATAAACTTGACCCGTACCTAAATTAACCCATATGACCCATCCCATAATTATAGTTGACCATTAGCCCTAGCCAAATAGCCCCACGATAGCTCCTCCACCTTAAGTTCACCTTCCCCCACCACTCATTTTTTCTGAATCCAAACACACAACAAAAAACCAGAACCTTCTACCATAAGAGCCATTGTTTCTATTTCTCGTTTCTTTCTTAGTCTTATCCATACATCATCAACAATCTAGTTCAAGAATTGACGAATTTTATTTCACCCAATAAATTATATATAATATTCCGTAGCTAAACTTTATCAAAAGAAATCCTACTTTTTGATTAAACAAGAAATTGTACAATTATAGAAAAACTCATATAATAGCCAACATTTTAGAAGGTAAATAAGTTGTGTTGCCGGAATTAGTTTATGAAAGGTGTGTTGGTAGTTGTAGATTGTGTGTGGTTCTTCGACTGTCAGAAAGTAAATGGTCGGCCTCATCGTTGCTGATGTCATTTTTACTGCTGCCAATCGAAAGCAGAAGGTGTGCTCGTTGGTTTAGACATGAGGGTAGTTCTCAGATGGCCGAGAAAGTTTCCGAGCCGGCAGAGAAAGATATAGATAAATTGAACTTTTTTATCTTCTTAAAATAAAGCTACAATAAGAGTTAACAATAAGAAAGAATACTTTTAATCCAAAAGAAGAATTAGAGTTTGATAAGGGGTTGTTCAGTAAGGTTGGTGGTACGGAGTAAGAGAAGAGTATGTATGAGGATTTGTCAGGACTTTGGGAAGGGGATAAAATTTGGGTTAAAAATTCCGGCAACCGTGGTGCCGATGGTTATAAAGAAGAAGGTGAAAATAAAGAAGAGGGAGTAGAAAAGGTTCTGTAAAGCGGAGGGGTAGTATAAGTTAGTGGGACCTGCTGACTTGGATGCTGACATGGACAAATTATTAGAGGGGTCGGGTGCCAAGGTGGAGGGGCGTTAGGGACAATTGTGAAAAGTTTATTAACGGTAGGGGCGTATCTGGACGAAAGTATAACGGGGACAAATATAAACTATATACCATAGTAGATGGATAAATCTGGACCTTTTCCCTTATTTTTTTGATCTCCTACCGGCTCTGACAGAATCTCACACAGGCTTTGATACCAATTTGAAGGATGGAAATACCCCAAGAATAATTGAGGCACAAGCAAAAAATTTCAACAAAGGCTATTTAGAAGAAATTTATTAAACTAGTGAGAGGAACCTGGTAGGAGGCTTTTCCACAACACATAAACTTCTGAATCTCTCTACATCATAGCTACCTCTCCACAACAGAAAATATGTAGTAGTACCACTGTTTATAATACTACTGATAGTAGCCTATATTATGCAATGTAGATGCTACTTATGCTCTAAAATAACCATACTTTATTGATATTTAGAATGCTAAAAGATAACAAAATGCTCTAATTGAGGTTTTTATGTTTTGCTGGAGCTACTCCGAGCTAGGAGGATGATAAAGAGTGTTTTGAAGTCAAATATGTATATACAAGGCCAATCGAGAATAGCCCGGATGAAAAAGAACAAGAAAAGGCAAAGATTACTTTGAAAGCCAGGACCGCGGCCGCGGTTGAAACGCAGTGGAAAACAGTAACATGCAAAATGACCACGGTCGGGACCGCGGTCGAACGGGAGATTGCCAAGACTTCGGGGGCTAAAGTGTATATCGCTAGGAAAATTAACCTAACCCTATATAAACCCAAAAACTCGCCCAAAGTTATTTTCAAGCTTGATTTAGACTCAACTGGAGGCAAGAACAAGTGAGAGAAGATCAAGACATCATTCGAGTTTTTCATTCTTCTTCTCTTTATCATTAATTGTGAATTATAAATCATCTTATTGCTTTATCTTATTTTAGTATGAGTAGCTAAACATCTAATATAGGGTTTTGATGGAACCTATTGAAGGATGAAATTCTTGCTATGTTAATATAGCTTTGCCAAAGTTTAATCTCTATTTGTTCAACTACATGCTTGTTGTAGTTAATTGAAGGTCCCTCGATTAGCCGTGCCTATTTAGTATGTATTACTCGGGAGAGAGTGCATATTTAGGTAGTTGTTGAACAACAACACTCCCGACGTATGTGAGAGATCAATAACGAAGGGTTTAAATGTGGGATTAGGGATAACGAAACCTTGGGTGCGATCTAAGTGAGCTGTAATTAAAGCTAGCTAGCGTAACTCGGGAGAGTATGTCTAGTATATTGTCGTAATTACTCTGGAGAGATTTATGGCAGTCAGAGTGCTCATGGTCGATAGAGAAGTTTAGGCAAATTTATACCAAACATAGCGGGAAGGATTCAACAATAGGGGGGAAATCATAACCTTAGATCATTCCTATTATTGTTTACAACCCGTTCTTAGTTAGCTCTTAGTTGATATAGTTTCATTAAGTAATAGTTAGTAGAAAACCACTCATTTGTTATCTAAATATCTTGGGAAGTTGATTGCGTGAAATTGTGTGAGTCTGATAACAGTAATTGGTAGGTTAATTCCCTGTGGGATTCGATTCTGGACTTAATATCCGGAATAATTTGCAGCGACCACTTTGTCCTTTTTATAAGGCATAGTTGGGCGTGATCAACTACGATCCAAAATTGACTAGACTAACAAAACCTATTCCAATATGAACTTAGTAAATAAAACCTAAATAGACATGGATTAAATAAACTACCAAATATCACATCCTAGACAACTTAGGAATAATAATTAATCTTAGTTTAATTTTTAATATTCACACATTATACATAGAGTATACATATATTATACATCCATTAGCTATTTCACTCCAAGTCAGAACATATGCTCGAAAGAAAATCTGCATTAGCATTCTCTCAAATTGGATCCTTTAATTTGACTCGGCGAGCAAATACTATATGCAACATTAATATTAGCAATTGAAGAAAACCGAGATTTTAAATGTGTTAATTTGTATGTCATGCCCTTTGCAATTTATTATTTTAGAAAATGATTTTTTTAAATTTTTTATGTGTAAAAGATAAATCTTTTACGTGTAAAAAAAAAAGTAAAGTCATAAATTAAAAACAAGTTTGTAAAGAGCCACAAAATCAAATAACCCATTTTAAATTAAGAATAGATAGTAATAGTACTTTTATGGACGAATGGTACACTTGCATTATCAGGGTTAAAAATGAATATATGCATGTCACCAGTAGCGGAGTCAAAATTTTCATCAAAGGGGATCAATATATTAAAAAATAAACTCATCAAGAAATCAAAGGATGTCAATACATAGTATATATACATATTTTATAAAAAATTACCTAACTACATAATATAATTTTTTGACAAAGAGGTATCGGTTTAAATGCATGCATGTCACTGCCATTGTTGTTAATCTTGTGAGTTGTAATAAACATGTCTGTTTGGAGAAAACAATTATTTGGACGCGCGGGTTCATCCTATTGTAACTGTCAAGCATGTGAGTTTCAAATGATTGGACTTGGATATATTAAATTATTTCCCGTCAATATTCCTTATATATAGCTGAAGTTACGTGTCTTAATGAACACGTCTTGACGTTGAGAAGTTGGGCATGCCGCATGCATCGTCGTGATGTGATATGCGCGCGATTGGCTGACAAACAATTTCAACATTGGAAACAAGTTGCTTAATATTAAAGAGAGTGGCGAATCTATAATTTGGCCTTTTTGGGTTTAAGTTTGAAATTCACAGTTATTTGATTTATTACATTCAAATATATTATTTATACATACTAATGAATTTATAATACATGTATAAGGTTTGAGCTAAAGTTACATATAGTGAACTATACACTACAGCTACTCCTGTTAATAGGAACAACAAATAAGAAGACACATTAATGGTTTCTTCCTCATTTCATCAAAACTCAGCTGATTATGAAAAAGTTGAGTGTTTGTTTCTTTAGTTTATCAGGAAATAAAGATAATAGATTCAGAGGCGGACCCAGGATTTGAGCACAATTGAGACAACATTGTATGCTAATTACTAGCGATAAATAAAATTCGGCGTGCAACTCTTGAAAATTTAATATTATGATGACTTATCTTCAAGTATATATAAAAAGCAGTTCTAAAAATACATAAAACTTTCTATTTGTGGAGCGATAAGTTACAATTTAATACTTTTAATTTTAAGGTAGGGATTTTAAAAGAGAATAAAACTAATTAAATTGACTATTATATATAAATACTAAGCTATAGTTGAATTCAAAAAGAAGATAAAAGTTAAAATTACAGCAATTTGCTATTAAATCTAAAAACTATTGTATTCCAAGAACTAAAACAAAAAAGACAAAGGGGTTTAGAACCCAAGTCATCGAGACGAGAAGCAAACTTAAATGCCCGACGCAACCACTTTTCTAATTGCCGTTTTGAATTTGGTGCCACATCTTAAATATTTAAGGGGTCATATATATATATATATATTATTTTTGCCGAGGCTAACGGGGCCCCGACCTTCAACCCATAACGAAGGTCCGCGTCTGAATAGATCAAGAACCATCGTAATAACAAGGCAGGCAAAGGCAAAAGCAAAATTTGGTTTAGACCACCAGAGTCGTCAGAAACCGGTCGAAAGTTCCGGTTGTCAACGCCTTTCTGACGAAAATTGATAGGTCGGAAAATAGTTGGTCGGACACAAGTATCCGATCGATTTGATCGGAAATGTTCGACGAAAAAGGACACCCAAAAATGGGTGACGGTCAAATTTTTCTCAAATTTTCGACGAACGGTGTCGGAACATTTTTGACCTATTCGGCCGGAATAATTAAAATTAAAAATAAATATTATTGAATTTCTGATCGAAACAATGAAAATATTTAAAATTACAAATACGTTTTATTAAATCTCCTACCGAAACGGTCGAAATACTTTTTTAAAAATATCGTATATCGACCACTAGAAATTGAGATATTTAAAATAATTTATTTTATTAAACTAATTAATATTTATTTTATTTAAACTAATTAATAAGTTGTATTCTTTCGAAGGAAACTTATCCAGTCACTTTTATTATATATTCACGTATAATACTTAGATAGTTTCAATATTAATAAGTTATGATATGCCAAACACTTTGATTAATACAACTTAATATTTTAAGATTATTAACTCGACGAATAAGTTCAAAATCTTATGAGTTATTTTTTTGTTGATACATTACTACTAACTTTAATATCAATTAAACAAGTCTCATGATCTTATATCTCTTTTGCTTAAATTAAATTCGTTAGTCACATTAAACTATTAAAAGTAGTATAGAGCTAATACTTATATTCTAGTACTCCCTCCGGTCCAAAATAAGTGATTTTCTGGTATTTTTCTTGTGGTCCAAAATAAGTGACTTTTTCGGATTTCAAGGATGAATTAATTATTTTCTTCCAACACTGCCCTTGGAGTAAATAGTGTTGGAGTATGTGTTAGGAGTATTTATGTGGGATAATAAAGGTTAATATGATCAATTTCATTGCTAATTAATGCTAAAAGATAAATTTCTTAATCTGCGTGAAAACAAACAAAAAATCACTTATTTTGAACCGGAGGGAGTACTTTTTATTTTGTTGGATATTGGAATGATCAGTAACATTAACTTTACTACTCCCTCTTTCAATTAAGATGAGGTAGTTTGATTTGACACAAAGTTCAAAGACAAAAAAAAGAAGACTTTTGAAACATGTCATCCTAAGCTTAAGGGGCAAACGCTTTTTGGGACCATGTCATTTGTGTAGCTACAAAATCTTCTCGTTAAAGATAAAATAAAATATTTAAAATTAAATTATTTGCAAATAAATAAATATATATATTTTTAAAATGAACTAATAAGAAAAGTACTTCGTATAAATTGAAAATGGAGAGTATTTTTGAGATAGTACAGGGTGGTTGGTTAGGTTTTTGGCAAAAACAAGTAATTAATTGTTGAAATGGTCACTGCCTATAACATGGCTTAAGGAGGACCCTAAATGTGCGCTTTGTTTGTCATTTTGTGAACAAATTGATTATTCCATTGGGAAACACACTTGGTCACTACCTGTCTCATTCTTTTGCTAGGTTCTGTTTGGACTACTCATGTGCCTCCAATGGTTTTATCCCAAATGGTTGATCCTACCAAATTCTTAAAATAATGACAGATATGTGTTTTTAGTTGGTTCAAAATTCCAACCATGAAAAATGATATTTCAATCAAAACCTTTAGAGGTGGCATTTCAATTTTCAAGAGAGAAAATAAAGAAAAAAGGAAGGAGAAGAAAAATATGGCCCACAAGTTTCTTGAGTAGAGCTTTATCTTGCAAATCATTTTTGATAAACTACTCAAAATTGTATGCATCAAGAGGTATTTTTAAAATAAACAGTTGATTACTAGTTTATTGGAGTACTATTTTTGGCATTAAATGAAACTTCATGGGGTTGAAACCATAGAAAGTACTTCTTCTATCTCGCTGTATTGACAACACTGGATAGAAGTGGGGGATTTAGGGGTCGTTTGGTAGGGCGTATAACAATAGTGCGGGATAAGGTGTATTAGTAATGCATGAATTAGTAATGCAAGCATTGGTTATGCCAATATTATTTCTTATCTACTGTTTGGTGTGGTTTATTAAAATTATAATATATTGCATAATTTTTAGAAAAATAGATGTTTACAAAAATGCCCTCCATATTCTCTAGCTTTAGGTACTTTAAGGATATTTTTGTCTTTAACCATGCTAATGCATGCATTAATAGCCTTGGTATTACTAATGATATGGTTTACTATGCATTACTTATGCATAAGATAATGCCAAGTATGATGTATAACTAATGCAAGTATTAGTTATACACACGTTGAAAAAATGTATCCAAACAAGGTATTAGTAATGGATAGAGCTAATGCTTGCATTAGTTTTTCTAATACCTCCTACCAAACGATCCATTAGTATATAAGAGCTTAACTTGACTATTATATAGTATATCAAAATTAATCAAAAAATCAAAGTACAAACTAGTAGAAAAATTAGTTTGGGGAGAAAATATGATATCAATATGTATAATTCAATATGCTACATGCGGCTGGGTGCTGGCGAGAGATAGTGACGGGGTGACATAGGCACATGCACGCTTGTCACTTGGCGCGGCCAAGGCCACGAAGCCATCCATGGCGCTAGGCGTTAGGAGGATTTCCAGGACGCCATGGGACGCGTCCAAAGGGTCATGGGGCATGACTGGAAAGCCGCCCATGACATTCTCCCCCATCTGAGTTGGAGACGTCCTCAGCGCCTTACTTGCAAGATAATCATCGATCAGGATCTTGTAGGCTTTGAGGTTTGTTCCCCTCTCCCAAGTATTCTTCTCTGTATCTGAGCCCTGCCATTTCATCAAGAACTCTTGGTGATCTTTTCTTGAAGCGTGAATCACTCGATCATCGAGAATAACTTCTGCATGCCTTTTCCCTTTTGAATTTGGGCCTCGAATACTGGGTATTGTGAGTTTGCTCCGTGAAGGATCCTCCATGTCTTCCCAAAAATGGTTTCAAAAGGCTAACATGGAATACTGGATGAATCTTCCGCCAGACTGGGGTATCCACCCGGTATGCAAATTTTCCAATGCGCTTCTCAATGGACAAGGGTCCAATGTACTTTTGCAATAGGCTAGGGCCCCCCCTGCAAACAAGTTCACTTTGGAATTTTCACCATCACTTTGTCCCCAATTGGTATTCAACAAAGCGTCAATTTTGATCATCATGCTTTTTCATCCGCTTTTGGCCTTTCACAAGGTAGTTCCACACTATCTCCAAATTTTGCTTCCATTCTTTCGAGTAACTAGCGGCTCGAGGAGATTTCGACATGTTTGGGACATTCACAGTGTGGGGGAGTAGCATTTGATGTCCGGTAACAATTTCAAAGCACTTCTATTTGTACTAGCGGTCTTTTGTGAGCTGAAACACGATTGAGCAGCATCCAGCAACTTCACCTAATTCTTCTCCGATCCGGTAACAAAATGGTGAAGGTATTCCTCCAGCATGCCATTGAACCACTCCGCATGGTCATCAGATTGCAAGGGAAACTTGAGTTGTGGCTCAACTTGGACCCAAGGCACTTAAAGAGCCAAGTCCAAAAGTTGCTAGTGAAGCAAGAGTCGCGATTACTAACGATATATTTAGGCAGGCCCCAATATTTGACAACATGAGCGAAGAAGAGTAGAGTTGTATCTTCTACTGATATATATTTTGGTGCTTCTATAAGTGTAGCATATTTGAAAACCGATCTACCACAACCAAGATAGTTATAAGATCTACGACCTTACACAATTCGGTGATGAAATCTAGTGACACGCTTTCCCAAGGTCTCTTTGGAACAAGCAATGGATCCAAAAGTACCCTTTGTGTCAAGCAGTCAAATTTATCTTTCTGTCATACATGGAAAGTCTTCACATACTGCGCAACATCATCTACCATTTGATGCCAATAATAAGCTCGGCGCATCAGCGCCATGGTGCTTTCTTCCCCTGGGTGGCCGGCCCACAAAGTATCATGGCATTCCATAAGAAGAGTCCTTTGCAGATCTCCTCCTTTAGAAACATAAAGTTGGTTGTCTTTCACCTTCAGAATCCCATCTTTCATGTAGAACTAGTGAGTCTTGCCCTGTCCTACCAAATCGACCAAATATTGTGCAACAGGATCCTTAGTGAGTAGATCCTTTATCTGGTATTTTATAGTAATGGCTACTTTGCTCGCCCTCAGGGTGGCGAGTAGGAACATCGATGCCATGTTAGCCCTCCGACTAAAAGAATCAGTAACTTGGTTGTTATTCCCGCTTCGGTACACCAGGTTGAAGTGAAATTCTGCTAGGAGTCCTACCACCTGGCCAGTAGGCCATTCAACTTTGATTGGGTCATGAAATGACTAATAGCCATGTTGTCTATATTGACCACGAACGGGGTTCCTAATAGCCATGTTGTCTATATTGACCACGAACGGGGTGCCTCCAAAGGTGTAAGCAGTGGATGACAATCAATAAATCTTTTTAGTGGTCGGTGTAGCGTTGTTCTTTTCACGACCCAAAATCTATACGGTCGTGATGGCATCGGACACCGCTGTCAGGCAAGCCACTCATTAATTGGTTGAAGTAAATCTCTGCTTTATCATTTTCGAAATCGTTACCTTTCATTGCATTTCATAATTAAATAGATAAATCTTCGTTAATTGAATACAACAACAAATCAATTCAGTTTAATCAATTAAATCCCAACACATCCCCAGAACCCGGTGGCACAAGTACATGAGTAATTTCTCAGAATTTATACAATTATACAACTCTTGTCCGAGAAATAAATTGGACAAAGGAAATAGAGATACAATGTAAAGACATAGAAGGGAGGCTCTGTCATCTGCAGAACGCCTCCAGATGAATGCAACCCGAGTAAGTCTCCAAATCGACCACTGTACTATGAGGGCACCTGTGCAACAAAATGCACAGAAAGTGCAGCATGAGTACATAAACATATATGTACCCAGTGAGTATCCCGTCTAATCTCTAAGAAGTAGTGACGAGAGGTCGACTCGACACTCACTATGGTCCAACAATAATAATATGATAGTATATAATGAAAGCGGTAGGCATGTGAAGATAGATAAGCAACGATGTGAATATAAGGCACTGAAATCCGAGTAATTTCTGAAAATAGGTAAATAACAATTTCCACCCCCTTTTTCCTCAATTATCAAAGTAAATAACGGTTCCCACTTCCTTTTTCCTCAAATGTCTGACAAATCAATATCTATGAAATGGTAATAAATAGTTATACGTACTTATGAATAAGACAACCGGCCGGAGTCGTAAGGTAGTATATAAACACTTAATGGTCCTAAAGCTCCCCACGATCGCGAATCATACCTGCGACTCGTGTGCTGACTAGATTATACTGATTAAATATAAGCTCCCCACGATCACGAATCATACGTGCGACTCGTGTGCTGACTTGATATATATGTACTGTATCATCATATCTATGCACTGCCGAGGATCGAACGACCCGTCCCATAAGTGCATCTTTAAATCCGCCGTGGCGTACGACCCGTTCCCATAAGAGTATCTTTAAAATCCGCCATGGCGTACGACCCGTTCCCATAAGAATATTTCTAAATCCTCCATGGCGTACGACCCGATCCCATAAGAGTATCTTTAAAAAAATCCGCCGTGGCGTACGACCTGATCCCATAAGAGTAGGGGAAGACACACTCCGTTCGCGGAATGTAAATTTGCGAAACGGTCATATGCACAAACAATATTCTTTTCTTTTCATAATACCTTCCATCAAACAATTTCTGTCATATTAATTCCCGTAAGTCATTTCATTTCATGTTATTTTTCCGTAAAACAATTCCTTCCATCATATTTTCCGTAAAATAATTCTTTTCATATTATTTAAAATCCATAAGTCTCAGAGAAACAAAATCACGCATAACGGGATCTCATATCACAACATATAAGTGATTACAAGAAGAACACAAGGCATGATGTGGGGCCTAACTACCCGTACATAGCAATAATAGCCGCTACGTACGGACTCTCGTCACTTGGTACGTACGTAGCCCCCGCAACCAATTACATATAGCATGTGGAATACCTAAGGGGACAATTCCCTCTTACAAGGTTAGAAAGGAGACTCACCTCGTTCTGAAGATTCATCACCGGCTTCCAAGCCTCTACGACGACTTCAATGGATGCGCAACGCCCTCAAACTATCCAAATAATGATAATTCAATAAAAATATACTCAATTGATCATAACAAATTCAAACAACAAGGTTCCTCAACCCGGCTCAATGAAATGACCAAAATGCCCTCGGGCCCACGTGCCCGGACTTCGAAATTTCTTGAAGAAAATCTCTACCCGTAGCTTTACTAATTTATTTACACCATTTACTCCAATAATTAAGCTCAATTCGTGGCTAAAAATCAAATTTTCCAAATTCTAGGTTTCCTTCAAGAATCCCCAATTTTCATGTTCAAATCCATGTAATAACCTTGTATTTAACTTGGAAATAAGTAGAAACATCTTATCTCTAAAGCTTGATGAAATCTCCCTTGAAAAGCTCTCCAAAATCGCCCATAGCATATGAAAAATGGGTGAGAAATGACAAAAATTCGTCTTTAAAACATTCTGCCCAGGCCTCTTTTCGCACCTGCGGTCCAACACCCGCACCTGCGATTCCGCAGGTGCGACCAAACCTCTGCACCTGCGGTATTTCCTCAACTCAAGCTAACTTCGCACCTGTGATCCATAATCCGCATCTGCGACCTCGCAGGTGCGGAAACACCATCGCACCTGCGCTCCCAGTCAGACCCTCAATCCTTCGCACCTGCGGCGCCCTTAGCCGCACCTGTGGCTCCGCACCTACGGCCAAATCCTCGCAGGTGCGGTCACACCAGATGACAACAACCTTCGGCTTTCTTCAACTTCAAATATTGATTCGTTAACCACCCGAAATCCACCCGAGGTACCCAGGACCCCATCCAATCACACCAACCCATCCCAAAACATAACACGGACTTGCTCGAAGCCTCAAATCACATCAAACAACATCAGAATGACGAATCGCTCTCCAATCCAAATCTTTAAGAACTTAGGATTTCAAACTTCTACATTCGATGCCGAAACCTATCAAATCACGTCCGATTGACCCCAAATTTTGCACGCAAGTCATATTCGACATTACTGCACCGCTCCAACTTTCGGAATCGCATTCCGACCCTGATATCAAAATATCCACTTCCGGTCAAATTCTTCCAAAATCTTCAAATTCTAACTTTAGCCAAATAACCTCGAATTGACTTCCGGATATCCGAATTCACTTTCGATCGCGCTCCCAGCTCCAGAATCACCATACAGAGCTATTCCCGGACTCAGAACTCCAAACGGACATCAAAATCATTGCAACGCGCTTTAAGCCAAATTTAGGAAATTCCTTCAAAAATACTGATCTACAATATACGCCAAAACGCTCCCGGGTTATCCAAAACCCGACCCGGACATACGCCCAAGTCTGAAATCATCATACGAACCTGCTGGAACCTTCGGACTGATTCCGAGGCCGTTTGCTCAAAATTCCAATCCTAATCAATTTTTTCAACTTAAGGCTTCCGAAATGAGAATTTTCCTTTAAATTTAACTCTGAACTTCCTGAATTTCGATTCTGACCATACACACAAATCGCAATACCTGAAATGGAGCTGTTCATGACTTCCAACCGCTGAACGATGCGCTAGAGCTCAAAACGACCGGTCGGGTCGTTACATTCTCCCCCACTTAAACAGACGTTCGTCCTCGAACGTGCCAAGAACTGCCCTGGAGTTATCCGAAGTCACTGTTTAACACCTCGTGCACCTGCCCGAGCTGCCACAACCCAGTTGAACACATAAGCTTGATAAAATATGAAGATACCCTCTTTTATCCATACCGCAAGTTCCGAACTCAATTCCAACACCGGAAATTCTCTGCCATGCCTGTTCCCAATACATGAACATCATGACAATTACCACATGAGGCACCAGAACCCAACTGCGTACCTTTGGTGAATCGGCACCGCACACCGCATAATCCATCATCTAACCACAATGACGCTCCATGAACCTTAACAACTAAAATTTTACGAACCTGATGCTCTCAATGCACCTTATAAGATATATACATACACCCTGCCATGATGTTGACGATACCACCACAACGGAGGAAATGCGTAGAAATGTCTAACCAGTTGCAGAGTTAACCAAACATTGAATCCTTCCTCTTGACTAAGACCATCATCTCATTACGAACCAATAAGGGTAACTGTCCTTTAATGTATTTCACAAAATCTTATCGCACTGATCCCTGATGCAATAATCTCGTCTCACCCAGTATGAGCTGCTCAGACAACCAATCACCCCAGACATGACCAACAGTCACACACGATGCCATAATGCGCCAATAGGTCACAACTCGAACATGTCACAGAAGAAATGACTTAGGAAAGGACTACTCAACCCACGTAACCAATATAACTCTCCCCCAAAATACAGGAAGTAAAACACAAGGATAATAATTGTAGGAGCCCTACTCAACATCACACTGTTGCGACGCGCAACCCGATCCAAATAACATACCCGTGGCGGCGTGCCACCCGATCCCATCATAAAATTTACATAAAGAGATAAACACGGAGCTGAATTGCTCAAAATTACGAATTACTGAATACTGGACGCAAGAATGCTGAGTGCATAATACCATTCTGGGGAGACTGATGGGGCCATATACTACCAACTCAAGCACTACTGAGGTGCGACATATAACTTGAATCTCAAGAGCCGCTCTGCTCACATAACCACATCGCTACGCGGAATCTCAACACATACGAAATTACCAAGCCGTTTCACAACTCACACGGCACTGTCATAATATACATGAATCAATGAAGACGAATCAACATCTGATATTCCAACACCCCCTCTCTGCGGAGCGCTATACCGAAATGAACACACCGGACTCGTATGGAGCGCAAAATCTTGTTTTAAATCCAGTAACACACCTCAACTCGACCCCGCTTGCACTGAACTAAGCTAATAGCTTCACCTGGTCCATAATAACCCGATTCTTCTCATAATATACAAGAACAACCATCCTAGCTAGGATGGACACCCCACAACTCGCAATTGACTGAACCGAATGCTTTCCAAGCATAAATTCTCAATTAAGCAATATTACATTCTTATATACATTGGTCTAATCCTTTCAATCCCTTAGGTGACTACAAGTCATATTAATGAAATCTTTCCGCGGGAAAGCTCCCACGACTTTCCACGCAAGGTAACAAGTCTGCACATCCTTACTGCTGATCCCATAAATACTGCAAAACACATTAGGAACCCATGACCAGGACACCAACCTCTTTCACCGAACATCGATCTCAGGTGACACTGAAGATAACACAAGCTTATTCTAAATATTCAACTCCTTCGCTCCTTCTCCTCCGAGCTCATGACATCCTCGTTAACCCCGAACCGCGATCTCGATCCTTACCTCCAGTTCCACACTAGCTACTGCTCCCAACATGTCGACATGGAATATCCTAGGAATTTCATCATAATTCCTGAACCACTAATAGGGTGAACACTTCATCACATAGAAACCTTTACTTACCTCAATTCATGAGAACTATAACAACACACGAGCGAATTCTCACAATCACAATACATGCAATTCCTTAAGTAGTGGTCTGAACCACCATAAACCTTCCGGGATCTACTTATACCTGACATGCCATAGACTTGAATGCTTCCAATGGAATCTATTACGACGGCCGACGTGCCCCACACACATCTGCACAAACCATCACATACTCAATCACACTCAAGGAACTGATCACTGCCGTACATGTGCCATTTCAACCATGGTTAACCAATCTATCTTCTCTTAATCATCTTAATTGCCTCAGAGATAGCAGTAACTTCCTTCAACTCATAGTAAACTCAATACTCACTCATCCCGAGTGGCCTTGACTCATGAGACCACGCTGTCTCAATCCCACAAACTGTCTCATACCTTCCTTATGCACATTCACAGCTCCAACTAATATACCCCTCCTGATACTCTTTCTACAAATCTGGAGTTCATTTTCTCTCCTTCCTCCGATACTATCCTGCACGCTGATAATAACATAGAACACCCCAACCATTTTCCCTTTCTCAGAAATTATGCTGCACAAGCTCGATTCTTAATCATATTGCTGCCTGAAACCCTTAAACACCGCATTCTTAACTTTCGAATTCACTAGGACCGCTATTGTGAGTTGCCCACTCTGACTGGCTCCGAATACAGTCGACTCCAAGGCTCTTCTAGCACATGAACACCCTTTTCAATGAAGCACGTGACTGAGTCACTGCCCTTACAACTTGCCTATGCTTGAAGCCTAAATCCTGAATCTTTCAAAGCCTAACCCTGGTCCAAATGGGACCTATTTGCACATTTCTATCAAGTCCCATGCATACTCACCATTTTATTCCCTTCCCTCAACTGAAATAACTTGCCAATATACCGACAATTCTGCAACCCTCTGAGAACACGATCCTACAACCCAACTACCGGAGGGGGACTCCCCCACTTAGCCTGAAGCTACTCTTGCACCACTGAAGACCCTGCTGAAATCCTTCCTCCCTTGATAACATGCTCTTGCTCAACCAACCCGTCCAGCCCTTCCAAATTCTCCTATTAGTACTCCCTAAATACCCAAATCCCCTAGCACCATCCACATATTCTGCCTCCTATCGAATAACCACTATGATCCCTTACAGAAAACTAGCTAACCACACCACTGCTAACCTACTCACAGAAGATAACCCACTTGTGGAATTTACAACTGACACCTTCCAACGACGATGAAATGCACACCCTCTGCAACATCAATACCCCATCCTAAGCCTGTTCTCATTCACCAACCTTACCAGTTCGCCCGTTCTTCATGGACACCCACTAAATGCGCTACAATACCTTCTAATTCACTATTATGCTTCCACTCTCCCACTTCGGTTAACCTCATTCCTTTAAGCACTACCTGACTTCCTTTCCTTCCCCCTGGCCTTTCAGAAATTTAGCCGACATCCGACACGTCTCTCATGACTTCCTTCATCACATGCTCCTCAACTGCGGCCTCAATTCAATATCATCCTTCGTAGCTCTTAAACTAGCAAATTACCACAAATTTCAGACTCTCCGAAGGTCATCTTTCTCGAGCTGTCTTCACTAGAAGTAGCTATTAAATTTTGAACCACCACACACCACGATCTCCGACATCCGCTTCTTCAACACTGCCTCACAACACTTTAACCCAACGCAACTGAAGAACCATAACACCTGCGAACTTAACGAATTCCATTCGATCAATGGCGACGATATCACATCACAGGTGAGTATTCCACCTTACTTGAAACCACAAAGTCTTACTACTTTATCATCCCAACCGGACCTTTCATAGTCAAAGTTCCTTTCCTCCGCCAGAACTAAAATACTGAAATCTCAACATCATGCCCTGAGAAGACCTCCCCTTCAAGTCATTCATTGCCTCTACATATGGTAAATCATTCTACCATCATATCAACACTGCGTGATAACCAATCATAAGCATCATAACAATCTGAGCACAGTCTCAGGGTTCTCAGAAGCACAACAACTGAGCTGAAACAACATAATATCCTTCTGCAGGGCAACAACAACAGCCCTAACTAGCTACACATGGAAAATATATCGCACCATATCCATAGCACCATTACAATTCCTCAAACTCTCGATTCACGACAAGCGCTCCGCGACGTGTAAAATTGAGTAGGGAGGAAACACAGGCACAAGCCTTAAGGGAATCAAATCGCACGATGAGGAATCAAGGAGGGAAGTACTCCTAACAGCCCTGTAGCCTCTCGAAGATAAGTACAGACGTCTCCGTACCTATCCGCAAGACTCTACTAGACTTGCTCATGACTCGTGAAACCTAGGAGAACCTAGAGCTCTGATACCACGTTGTCACGATCCAAAATCCATACGGTCGTGATGGCGCCGGACACCGCTGTCAAGCAAGCCACTCATTAATTGGTTGAAGTAAATCTATGCTTTATCATTTTCGAAATCGTTACCTTTCATTGCATTTCATAATTAAATAGATAAATCTTCGTTAATTGAATACGACAGCAAATCAATTCAGTTTAATCAATTAAATCCCAACACATCCCCATAACCTGGTGACACAAGTACATGAGCAATTTCTAAGAATTTATACAATTATACAACTCTTGTCCGAGAAATAAATTGGACAAAGGCAATAGAGATATAATGTAAAGACATAGAAGGGAGGCTCTGTCAGGTGCGGAACGCCTCCGGATGAATGCAACCCGAGTAAGTCTCCAAATCAACCACTGTACTATGAGGGCACTTGTGAAACAAAATGCACAGAAAGTGTAGCATGAGTACATAAACATATATGTACCCAGTGAGTATTCCGTATAATCTCTAAGAAGTAGTGACGAGAGGTCGACTCGACACTCACTAAGGTCCAACAATAATAATATGACAGTATATAGTGAAAGCGGTAGGCATGTGAAGGCAGATAAGCAACGATGTGAATATAAGGCACTGAAATCCGAGTAATTTCTGAAAATAGGTAAATAACAATTTCCACCCCCTTTTTCCTCAATTATCAAAGTAAATAACGGTTCCCACTTCCTTTTTCCTCAAATGTCTGACAAATCAATATCTATGAAACGGTAATAAATAGTTATACGTACATAGGAATAAGACAACCGGCCGGAGTCGTAAGGTAGTATATATACACTGAATGGTCGTAAAGCTCCCCACGATCGCGAATCATACCTGCGACTCGTGTGCTGACTCGATTATACTGATTAAATATAATCTCCCCACGATCGCGAATCATACCTGCGACTCGTGTGCTGACTCGATTATACTGATTAAATATAATCTCCCCACGATCGCGAATCATACCTGCGACTCGTGTGCTGACTCGATATATATGTACTGTATCATCATATCTATGCACTGCCGAGGATCGAATGGCCCGTCCCATAAGTGCATCTTTAAATCCGCCATGGCGTACAGCCCACTCCCATAAGAGTATCTTTAAAATCCGCCGTGGCGTACGACCCGTTCCCATAAGAGTATTTTTAAATCCGCCGTGGCGTACGACCCGATCCCATAAGAGTATCTTTAAAGAAATCCACTGTGGCGTACGGCCCGATCCCATAAGAGTAGGGGAAGATACACTCCGTTCACGGAATGTAAATTTGTGAAACGGTCACATGCAACACAATATTCTTTTCTTTTCATAATACCTTCCATAAAACAATTTCTGTCATATTAATTCCCGTAAGTCATTTCATTTCATGTTATTTTTCCGTAATATAATTCCTTCCATCATATTTTCTGTAAACAATTCTTTTCATATTATTTAAATTCCATAAGTCTCAGAGAAACAAAATCACGCAAAATGGGATCTCATATCACAACATATAAGTTATTACAAGAAGAACACAAGGCATGATGTGGGGCCTAACTACCCGGACATAGCAATAATAGCCGCTACGTACGGACTCTCGTCACTTGGTACGTACGTAGACCCCGCAACCAATTACATATAGCATGTGGAACACCTAAGGGGACAATTCCCTCTTACAAGGTTAGAAAGGAGACTCACCTCGCTCCGAAGATTCATCACCGGCTTCCAAGCCTCTCGACGACTTCAATGGATGTGCAGCGCCCTCAAACTATCCAAATAACGATAATTCAATGAAAATATACTCAATTTGATCATAACAAATTCAAATTACAAGGTTCCTCAACCCGGCGCAATGAAATAACCAAAATGCCCTCGGGCCCACGTGCCCGAACTTCGAAATTTCTTGAATAAAATCTCTACCCGTAGCTTTACTAATTCATTTACACCATTTACTCCAATAATGAAGCTCAATTCGTGGCTAAAAATCAAATTTACCAAGTTCTAGGTTTCCTTCAAGAATCCCCAAATTTTCCCACAATTTTCATGTTCAAATCCATGTAATAACCTTGTATTTAACTTAGAAATAAGTAGAAACATCTTACCTCTGAAGCTTGATGAAATCTCCCTTGAAAAGCTCTCCAAAATCGTCCATAGCATATGAAAAATGGCTGAGTAATGACAAAAATCCGTCTTTAAAACATTCTGCCCAGGCCTCTTTTCGCACTTGCGGTCCAACACCCGCACCTGCGATTCCGCAGGTGCGACCAAACCTTTGCACCTGCGGTATTTCCTCAACTCAAGCTAACTTCGCACCTGCGACCCATAATCTGCATCTGCGACCTCGCAGGTGCGGAAACACCATCGCACCTGCGCTCTCAGCCAGACCCTCAATCCTTCACACCTGCAGCTCCCTTAGCCGCACCTACGGATCCGTAGCTGCAGCCAAATCCTTGCAGGTATGGTCACACCAGATGACAACAACCTTGAGCTTTCTTCAACTTCAAATATTGATCCGTTAACCACCCGGAATCCACCCGAGGTCCCCGGGACCCCTTCCAATCACACCAACCCATCCCAAAACATAACACAGACTTGCTCGAAACCTTAAAACACATCAAACAACATCGAAACGATGGATCGCTCTCCAATCCAAATCTTTAAGAACTTAGGATTTCAAACTTCTACATTCGATGCCGAAACCTATCAAATCACGTCTGATTGACCCCAAATTTTGCACGCAAGTCATATTCGACATTACGGGCATGCTCCAACTTTCGAAATCGCATTCCGACCCCGATATCAAAATCTCCACTTCCGGTCGAATTCTTCCAAAACCTTCAAATTCTAACTTTAGCCAAATAACCTCGAATTGACTTCCGGATATCCGAATTCACTTCCGATCGCGCTCCCAACTCCAGAATCACCATACGGAGCTATTCCCGGACTCGTAACACCAAACGGACATCAAAATAATTGCAATGCGCTGTAAGCCAAATTTAGGAAATTCCTTCAAAAATGCTGATTTCCACAATATACGCCAAAACACTCCCGGGTTATCCAAAACCCAACCCGGACATACGCCCAAGTCTGAAATCATCATATGAGCCTACTGGAACCTTCATATCTTTATTCCGAAGTCGTTTGCTCAATATTCCAATCCTAATCAATTTCTTCAACTTAAGGCTTCCGAAATGAGAATTTTCCTTTAAATTTAACTCTGAACTTCCTGAATTTCGATTCTGACCATACACACATATAAAAATACCTGAAAAAGAGTTGTTCATGACTTCCAACCACTGAACGATGCGCTAGAGCTCAAAATGACCGGTCGGGTCGTTACAGTTCTGCATCCCTTAACTTCGGTCTCTCGTACTCAATTGGATTCCCCTATTGTAGCAAGACTTCCCCCAGAGCATATCGGATACATCTATTTATACTTCTAACAACTTGGCCAAACCAGGAAGGGATAAGACGGGGCTACTATACATAGTTGCTTTCAATGCATTGGAAGGCCTCCGCTCGCTTGGGACCCCAATCCCAAGGTGTGAATTTTTTTAAGAGTTCAGTCAGCGGCACTGCAATGAGGGAGTAGTTTTTCACAAACCCCCGAAATAGGCTAAGGAACGCCCTCAAGGCATGGATATCCATAGGCGGCAGCCAATCTGTGACAACCTCAATCTTCTGTTAGTCCATGTTGATCTGCCCTTCCTCGATGACATGTCCGAGGAGGTCAATATATTTTTTTAGGTAAAGGAGCACTTGGATAGATTTACATATGGTTCGTGCTCCCATAGTCGAGCTAGGACCTTCCCTAGGTGCTCCAGGTGTTCCTCCAATGTTTTGCTATATACCACAATGTCGTCCAAGTAGACCACTAAGAATTCGCCAATGGACTCTCAAAAGACTTGGTTCATCAGGGTGCAAAATGTGGATGGAGCATTAGTTAAGCCGATGACATGACCAGGAATCGTACGACCCATATTTCATCACACATGCCATCTTGTGTTCATCTCCCTCAGCAATCTGGACTTGTCAGTAACCTGTCTTTAAGTCTATTTTGGTGAACATTGTAGCACCACCCAGTCTATTGAACAAGTCTGCCATTAGTGGGATATAGTACTTGTTCTTCACAGTGATTTTGTTTAGGGCCCAATAATCCATATAGAGTCATAGGGTCCCATCCTATTTTTTGTGGAATAGCACATGGGACCCATAAGGGGACTTGGAGGGCACAATGATTCCCGTGTCCAGCATTTTTGTCAACTGTCTCCGAAGCTCGGTGAGTTCTGGTTGTGACATTCTATAAGGCACCCGGGCAGGTGGCTTCGCACTTGGCACCAACTCAATCTTATGGTCCACAGTGTGCCTAGGCGGGAGTCATTTTGGCATGTCCTGTGGCATGACGTCTTCAAACTCCTTTAGCATCCCCTTTACGAGTGTAGGGATTGGGACCCGAAGAACGTTCATTATCTTCAATACAAAAGGTAGCCAAGAACGTAGATTCATGTCTTTTGACTCCCTCTTCAATTGCAAGGCCGAAATGTTCTCCGCGACCATTTTTATGGTTGTGCATGGGATAATGCAGGGCTTGGCCTCGTTTTCTCCCATTATCAGTATCATGTTCGCACAAGGTACAATAATGGTGTTGGTTTTCCTCATGAATTATAATCCAACTATCAACTCAAAGTCATCTATGATCACCACAAACAAATTGAATTTTCCTTCTTAAGAACCAAGCTTCACTGGAACTCCTTTGGCTATTCCACCTACTGGCTGAGACGGTGAGTTGATAGCCTTGGCACGAACTCTGCCCTTACCTACAACTAGACCAAGGCACTCTACCTGAGTTGAGGCTAAGTAATTTTAAGTAGCGCCCTTGTCTATCATCGCTCGAATGGGCTAGCCATTAACTTTCATTTCAACGAACATAAAGGTCTTCTTATGGTTAAGAAGAGACACCTCATCCACCTTAGTTTTCCTTTTCTTAGTGGTTGGGCATGGTCATCCTTCTTACAGATGCCGACACTGGTTCCCGCTAAGGCCTTAGAAATTGAAGAAACTAGTGTGTGAAAGGCACCTATTGGTTCTGTCTGATCGGCATTGTCTGTGTCGTCATCCATCCCATCATCAAAAGTTTGATGGGCATTCATTTATGCCTGTAGAATTCATTATTCCAATGCGTCTCGCCACAATGACGACATCCTAAAGGGGGCTTCCTCCCCCCATCGTTGTTGTGAGACGCAACACTATTGTTGCCTGAGGAAGGAGTCTTAGATTTTGTTGCACTCTGATATCCTCCACTTCTTCTAAGGCCACCATTGCTAGACTGACCCCCTTTGTATCCTCCTCGGACAGGTGGTTGAGGCCTATCCTTCCGAGCTTTCACTTGGTAGTCCCTAAGTCATTCCGCTGCTTGGATCGCCTTGGGTAGAGTATCTACCCTTTGTCCTTTTTAGATCCATATGGGCATAAGGTTTCCAACCTTCCAGGAATGTAAAGAGTTTGTCTTTTTCCCCCATATCCCGTATGTTCAGCATAAGTGCGGTGAATTCCCGCACGTAATAACAGACTGTCTTGGTCTGGAGGAGCTCCTAGAGCTTTCTCCGTGCATTGTACTCAATGTTTACAGGGAAGAACTGTAGGCGTATCGCTGCCTTCTGGTCTCCCCATGTCTCAAGAGTATCTTTACCAACCTTGATGGCTTCGTACTTCACCCGTTACCAGAGTTTAGCATCACCCTGAAGATACATGGCATCCATTGTTACCTTTTTTGCTTCATCTAACTCCCCCACGGTATCAAAGTACAATTCGATGACAAATATGAATCCACTTACTTGGCATTACGAGCCCCATTGTAGGGTTTTGGTTTTGGAATATTCAGCTTTTGAGGCAAATGGGTGTCACGACCCATTTTCCGGAGTCGTGATGGCGCTTGTCGTGGAACCAGGCCAGCCACCCATTTATTTCTAAACTAGGTCCAATTACCAGTGAAATACCATTTTTAATAAGTTTAAAAATAATAACAATAATACCAAATTATGTCTGTAAACTCTACATACCAGCATATGATCATAAAGAATTAGAAATAAGATGTACACAATATCCCTACTCTCACAAGGAAGTCCACTCAGTACTAGAATTGGCCTTCAAGCCCAGGGAAGGTCCATCCCGGATTATGCATAAACCCAAGTGACGTAGTCACTGAGTACTGAGGAAAAGGCCAGTCCAGCCCCACGGAGAAGATCCATCTCCGGAACATATCACTCAGACAAGATCCATGTCCAGGGACGATCCATCCCTCAATATATATCAATAGCTTCGGGCAAGATCCATGCCCAGGAAAAATCCACCCCTCAATATCTGTGCGCTCACTGGGGGTGTAAAGACTCCGGAGGGGCTCCTATAAGCCCAAGCGCTATATCAAGCCAACGAAGGCATGATTCAGGGATCGCTGCGGTATGCAGTCCGACCTCATAACTGTCTCAAAACCAGGCTCCAAGCCTCACTCAGTCAATACCTTCCAGTCTCACTCGCAATGCTCTCAAATATAACAATCAGCCCAAAATAATGATAATATAGAAATAAACTAGCAACTTCTAAGACTGAGGCATGAAACATATGCTATAACAGGACTGAGTACATGAAAACAAATAATCGCAGATAGAGACAGCAACAATCGACTATTCTGGTCTGAACATATCGGCGTGAAGCCTTAACATTTATACTTAACATGATTTCTAATACGTTCAAGGTAAATGCAACCTTCACAGTACAAGTATCAACCTGATTTGACCGTTAGGCAGTGCCATGGGATGAGCCAGGCCACAAACATTCACTGTACGCCCGCATGCCCGTCACTTGGCAAGTGCGTCACCTTAATTAACATCAAATATCAGATAATTTGGGGTTTCGAACCCTCAATTCTAAGTTTGGAAGCTTTACTTACCTCAAAACCGGCTAAAATACTACTCCGCAGTGCCCTTGCCCCTAACTTCGGCATCCGAGTGCTCCAAATCTACCAACAATTATATTTATATCATCATAATATGCCAAGGAATGAAACCCAATCGAAATTTATTAAAAATACTCAAAAATCCCAAAATTGGTCAAACCCGACCCCCGGGCCTACGTCTCGAAATTCGGTAAAATTTACAAAACTGGAATCCTTGTTCTTCCCGAGTCTACCCATATCAAATTTACCAAAAACCGACCTCAAATACCCTCTCAAATCATCAAAAGAATTTCCCAACTTCTCTTCCCATTTTCCCCCAGTTTCCACTTTGATTCCTCGATATACATGGTAGAAATCAATACTAATTCGTGAAATTAGAATAAAAGTTATTGAAGAACACTTACCACAAGACTCCCACTGAAAATCTCTCCAAAAACCTCCTTCTCCCGAGCTCTCTAATGGTGTTTTGAAAAATGGCTTAAAACCCTCGTTTTAGGACTTAAACTTAAACTTTCTGCCCAGGCTTTTCGCACCTGCGCCACTTGCCCTCGCACCTGCGGTCCGCACCTGCGCTTCAGGTGACCGCACATACGGAAATTCATTAAACGGCCTAAATCCGCACCTGCGTCCCAAATTCCGCACCTGCGGGACCGCTCTTGCGGTCCAAATAACCGCACCTACGACCTCCCTCCAGGATGACCGAAATTCGCACCTGCGAAGCCTTTTCCGCTTCTGCGGGCCCGCACCTGCAGCTCCTCATCCGCAGGTGCGAAAACAACAGCACCAAAAACAACAAAGATAGTTTAAACTCCCCGTTAACCACTCAAAACCATCCCGAGATCTTTGGGACCCCAACCAAACATACCAACACATCATATATGATCATTCAAAGTTAGTTGCACCCTCGGAACACCCAAAATAACATCGAAACACCAAAATCATATCGAATTCAAGCCTATGAACTTCCAAATTTCTAAATTCCACCAACGATGCCGAAACTACCCAAAGCAACTCCGATTGACCTGAAATTTTGCAGACATATACAAAATGACATTACGAACCTGCCCCAACTGTCGGAATTCCATTCCGACTCCGATAGCCTATTTTCCACTGCCGACCGAAAATCGCCAAAAACTAACTTTCGCCAATTCAAGCCTAATTCTACACCGGACATCACAAAAATATTCCGAACACACTCCTAAGTCCCAAATCACCTAAAAAAGCTATCCGAGCCATAAAATTCGCATTCCGAGGTTGTTTACCAATAAGTCAACTCCCGGTTGACTTTTTCAACTCTAAGGCTACTTTTAGAGACTAAGTGTCTCAGTTCCTTCTATAACCACTCCGAACCCGAACTGACCAACTCTAACACATCATGAACAGTTTAACCAAGCTATGACAAGGCAGAAACAATGAAAATAATGCATGTTCTACGTAACGACTGACCGAGTCATTACATTCTCCCCTTCTTAAAAAAACGTTCGTCCTCGAACGGGTCTAGAAACATACCTAGAGTCTCAAACAAGTGAGGATATCTGCTCCGCATCTCCCGCTCGGTCTCCCAAGTAGCTTCCTTCACTGGCTGACCTCTCCACTAAACCTTCACCGAAGCTATATCCTTGGACCTCAACTTCCTGACCTCGCGAGCCAAGATAGCCACTGGCTCCACCTCATATGACATATCATTCTCGAGCTGAACTGTGCTGAAGTCCAAAACATGAGACGGGTCACCAACATACTTCCGGAGCATCGACACATGAAATACCGGATGAACACTCGACAAGCTGGGTGGCAAGGCAAGTTTGTAAGCCACATCCCCAACCTTCTCAAGCACCTCAAAAGGACCAATAAATCGGGGACTCAGCTTTCCCCTCTTCCCGAACCTCATAACACCCTTCATGGGTGACACCTTCAGCAGTACCTTGTCACCTTCCATATAAGACACATTCCGAACCTTCCGATCCGCATAACTCTTCTGCCTGGACTGCGCCGTGCGAAGTCGCTCCTGAATCAACTTCACCTTCTCTAACGCATCCTGAACCAAATCTGTGCCTAATAGCTTAGCCTCACCGGGATCGAACCAACCAACCGGAGATCTATACCTCCTACCATATAAAGCCTCATACGGGGCCATATGAATACTGGACTGGTAGTTGTTATTGTATGCAAACTCCGCTAGTGACAGGAACTGATCCCATGAACCACCAAAATCAATCACACAGGCATGCAACATGTCCTCCAAGATCTGAATAGTCCGCTCTGACTGCCCGTCGGTCTGAGGATGAAATGCTGTGCTCAACTCTACCCGAGTACCCATACCTCTCTGCACGGCCCTCCAAAACTAAGATGTGAACTGAGTACCTCTGTCAGAAATGATAGAAACTGGGACTCCATGCAATCGGACAATCTTCCTGATGTAAATGCCAGCTAACCTCTCCGAATTTAAGTAGTACTGACAGGAATGAAATGCACGGACTTGGTCAGTCGATCCACAATGACCCAAATAGCATCAAATCCCTTCGAAGTCCATGGAAGCCCTACTACAAAGTCCATGGTGATCCGCTCCCACTTCCACTCCGGAATAACTAGCTCCTGAAGCAATCCACCGGGTCTCTGGTGCTCATACTTGACCTGCTGGCAGTTAAGACACCGTGCTACGTACTCAACAATATCTCTCTTCATCCGCATCCACCAATACTGCTGTCTCAGGTCTTGGTACATCTTCGCGGCACCCGGATGGATGGAATACCGCGAGCTATGGGCCTCTACTAATATTAACTCTCGAATCCCATCTACATTGGGCACACAAATACGACCCTGCATCCTCATAACCCCGTTATCACCAATAGTCACATCCCTGGCATCACCTCGACGAACCCTGTCTAGAAGAACCAATAAGTGCTGGTCATCATACTGGCGCGCTCTAATCTGATCATACAGAGTAGACCGGAAGCCATGCTAGCTAATACCCGCGGAGGCTCTGACAAATCCAATCTCACAAGCTGCCCTGCTAAGGCCTGAACATCACGTGCCAAGGGTAGCTCTGCTGCTGAAAGATAGGCTAGACTCCCCAAACTCCCTGCTCGGCGACTCAGGACATCAGCCACTACAATTTCCTTCCCCGGATCATATAGAATGGTGAGGTCATAATACTTGAGAAGCTCCAACCATCTCCTCTGACGTAAATTCAGATCCTTCTGCTTCAGCAGATACTGCAAGCTACGATGGTCAGTGAAAATCTCACACTGCACCTATATAGTTTGCCTTCTTGGAGTCTCTTGCTCTATTCTTTATACTGTGGTATCAGAGCCATCCCATCCTTTTGGAGGGAGGAACAAGTTTAATAAATATGTCTGAGTCGTTTCCATCATCCTCTTCCTTAGCAAAAATGAATTTGTCTCCTACTCTATATAAAACTTTGTCCAAAAAATATGATTATCTCTATGAAGTAGATATCC
>ML253356.1:4045-16753 GCA_005239495.1 Nicotiana undulata
GATGATGATGATGCCCACAGAGGCGGATGTTTTAAAAAGATTATGTGTATATATGTATCATGCATTTCATGTTACTGTCTCTTACAAGCACTCAGATGCTACAGGTTGTATTTCCTACATCTCTCTTTACATTACTGTTCTTATTTATGCTTTCCTGCCTTACATACTCAGTACTTTATTCGTACCGACGTCCTTTTATTTGTGGATGCTGCATGTCGTGCTGCAGGCTCTTTATAGAAAGGTAGACACAGCTCCCCCAATAGGCTTTCTAGTTCAGCGGTTATAGGCGAGATCCCTTCTACGGACTTGCCGTGGTCCTTGTATGCATTTTTGTTATAGTTGTTATGGGTATGTCGGGGCCCTGTTCTAGCTATGTTGCATTACTTATGCTCCTTTAGAGGCTGATAGAAAGGTGTCAACTCATGTATAGTTTGGTATTCCTTGTTGGATAATTTTTGTTGTATAGTCTTTCATGGAAGTGTTGTAGCTCGTACCTTTTATGTAGTTTCTTAGCAGTCTTGTCATCCCATTTGATGTATGTTCATGATCCATATCTACCATTCATATCGATCTCATTATCCCTTAAAGATAATAAGAAGGTTAGATAAAATGTACGTTGGTGCTCGTCAAGTATGGCCCAGGTGCTAGTCATGATCCTCCAGTTTGGGTCGTGACAGGATTCGTAGGCCATGAAATGATGTTCTCAGGCCATGATGATGGTGCCTCTAAACCATGATGCCTTTGAATAATGATGTGAAATATTGGGAGATCCTCAAGCCATGGCATAGTGTCTTCCGGCTATGAGGATGATGCCTTCGAACTATGACACCTTCGGACAGAGTGGAAATATTTCAGCCCATGAGATGCAAAGACATGATGCTTGGTTATGCGACGTGAAACAAGACAGAGCTTAGTCTTGTGTAAGATCGGGGCAGAGCTTAGCTCCGAGGCAGAGAATAGTGCAAGGTTTCAAATAGCTTAGCATATGTGGTTATCCAAGGAGACACAATGTTTAGACTCATGCAAAGGAATGCAGTGCTTAGCCTTATGCAATTGAGGAGGCAGGGCTTAGCCTCATGAAAAAATGGAGACAATGCTTAGTCTCATGTAAGGGAAGGAGCTGCTTGGCTTTATGCAATTGGGAGGCACGACTTAGCCTTATGCAATATGGAGACAATGCTTAGTCTCTTGCAAGGGAAGGCATGGCTTAGCCTTATGCAATTGAGGAGGTAGGGCTTAGCCTCACGCAAGATGGAGACCATTCTTAGTCTTATGAAGTGGAAGTCAATGCTTAGACTTATTCAATTGAGGAGGCATGGCTTAGCCTCATGCAAGATGGAGACAACCCTTAGTCTCATGCAACGGAAGGCAGGGCTTAGCCTTATGCAATTGAGGAGGCGGGGCTTAGCCTCATGCAAGATGAAGACAATGTTTAGTCTCATGCAAGAGAAGGCAGGGCTTAGCCTTATGCAATTGAGAAGGCGAAGCTTAGCCTCATGAAAGATGGAGACAATGCTTAGTCTCACGGAAGGGAAGACGGGGCTTAGCCTTATGAAATTGAGGTGGAAGGGCTCAGCCTCATGCAAGATGGAGACAATGCTTAGTCTCATGCAAGGGAAGGCAGGCCTTAGCCTTATGCAACTGAGAAGGTAGGACATAGCCTCATGCAACATGGAGACCGCGCTTAGTCTCATGCAATGGAAGGTAGGGCTTAGTCTCATGCAAGACGGAGACAATACTTAGTCTCATGCAGTGAACAGATAATAAGTAGTAGCAAAGTATTCCTTAGATGGAAATATGTTTGCGCTTGGCAGCTTTGTCATTATGAAGATAGTGATTCATAGGTGTGTGCCCGAATTTGAGAATATTTCTTGTTCCTGCATCCAAAGGAAAGTCGTGAGTTTTATTGGAAAGGCTGGTTCATACCTCCACCTGCTTACCTTGCTTTTCTTTGTATCGAAATCCTGGTTGAGTTACCACGAGTAGCATCTGGCTATTTCATAAGATAAGTTTTTTAAAAATATGCGTGCATATGGTGAATGTAGTTATTTAGAAAATATGTAATATCATGTAAATTAGACGAACCAATGACTATGACACTTTTAGAGACACTACGACTTCCTCAAAATTCTTACCCAGTTTGCTTAGGCGATTCTCTGACTATTCTGCATATGATGACGTTGGCTGTACTTGCTCCGGAATTTTGAGGGTCCTCCTCAAAATTCTGCCCTTGTTTTTGGTTGTGGGGGAAATGAAGAATTTATTGAATTATGAGCGAACCCACAAGGCTGCCTATGTATCCCATCTTAAACAAGAATCAGGTCAAGCGTAGTTCAATTATATTAGATGAAGAAATGCAGACATTCTAAACATAATATCTTTTGCTGCGTCTGAATTGAAAGGATTTGGCCAAATCTCTCTGTCCATTTTTGCGAGTATGAGTGCTCCTCCTATTAGTACTCTGTAAAACATGTAGGGCCCTTGCCAATTGGGTGAAAATTTCCATTTGGCTTCATCTTGATACAGGAAGATTCGCTTCAGCACCAATTTCCCTGGTGTGAACTGTCTAGGTTTGACTCTTTTGTTGAAGGCATTGGACATTCTATTCTGATAAAGTTGACCATGACACACTGCATTCATACTTTTCCCGTCAATGAGACCTAATTGTTCATAGCGGCTTCTTATCCATTATGCATCACTGAGTTCAGCTTCTTTTATAATTTTTAAGGAAGGAATTTCGGCCTCGGCAGGAATAATAGCTTTAGTACCATAGACCAGCAAATAAAGAGTTGCCCTGGTTGATGTGCGGAATGTGGTACGGTACCCCAATAAGGCTAATGGTAACTTCTCATGCCATTGCTTGTGGTTTTCTACCATCTTCCTCAATATCTTCTTGATATTCTTGTTTGCGGCCTACACAACTCCATTCCTTTGAGGTAGGTATGCTGTGGAATTCTTATGCTTGACTTTGAAGGTTTCACACATAGCTTTCATTAAGTCACTGTTGAAATTTGCAGCGTTGTCAGTGATGATGGATTCTGGCACCCCGAATCGGCAGACAATACTATCTTTGACAAAATATGCTACGACTTTCTTGGTTACAACTTTGTAAGATGCAGCTTCAACCCATTTTGTGAAGTAGTCTATGGCCACTAGAATGAACATGTGCCCATTTGAAGTGGCGGGCTCGATTGGTCCAATGACATCTATTCCCTATGCGCCAAAAGGCCAAGGTGCACTTGTTGCATTGAGTTCACTTGGCAGAACCCATATCATATATGCATGTATTTGGCACTGATGACATTTCTGGACATACCTGATGCAGTCTGGTTCTATAGTCATCAAAAAATATCCTGCTCTCAGTATCTTCTTGGCTAAAACGAAACCATTCATGTGTGGCCCGCAAGTTCCAGCGTGTATCTCTTCGAGCAGTTTGGAAGCTCCCTTGGCATCAATGCGCCGTAATAACCCTAGGTCTGGAGTCCTTCTATACATAATTCCTCCACTTTGGAAGAAATGGTTGGACAATCTTCGCATCATGCATTTCTGAGTATGATTTGCATGCTCCATGTATTTTCCTTTTGCCATGTAGTCCTTGATATCATGGAACCATGAATTCCCATATGTTTCTTCTTCAGCATGAGCGTAGTAAGCTGGATGATTATGGATTCTTACCGGAATAGAGTCGATGAAATTCTTGTCCGGGTGTTGTATCATGGAGGACAGAGTGGCCAATGCATCTGTGAAGTCATTCTGGATTCTTGGCACATGTCTAAACTCTTTCTTCGTGAACCTCTTCATCATCTCCTGCACATAATATAGATACGGTAATATCTTGGTATTCTTTGTAGCCCATTCTCCCTGCACCTGATGTACCAGAAGATCTGAATCACCAATTACCAGTAATTCCTAGATATTCATATCAACGACCAAATTGAGCCCCAATATGCACGGTACATATTCTGTCATATTATTGGTGCACAGAGATTTGAGTTTCGCGGATAACAAATAATGTTGACCTGTTTCTGATAACAAAATGTCTCTAATACCCACTCCTTTGAAATTTGCGGCTCAATCAAAAAACATTCTCCAACCGTCGTATTCTCCTCCTACAAGATTTTCTGCAAGATGATCTGTTGATGCTTGTCTTAACCGCCTTCTGAGTCACATAGACGATGTCGCATTCACTCAGCAATATCTACCATTTTGTTAGCTTCCCTGTAGGCAAAGGTTTCTGGAAGATGTATTTCGGAGGATCCATCCTTGATATGAGATATGTGGTATAGGCACAGAAGTAGTGCCTCAGTTTGTGGGCTATCTAGGTCAAAGAAAAACACGTGCATTTCATCAAAGAAATACCGCGCTTCGTTGGATGTGAACTTCTTACTTAGATAATATATGGATTGTTCTTTCCTTCCCGTCTAATCTTGTTGTCCCAAGACAAAACCGAAATCCCTATCTAGTATATAGAGATAGAGTAGTAGTGGTCTACCAGGTTCTGGCGGGACTCGGACTGGCGGTATGGAAAAATATTCTTTGATTTTGTAAAACCATTTCTAGCAGTCTTCAGTCCAACTGGTTGCAGCATCCTTCTTTAACATTTTGAAAATCAGCTCACATATCACGATTGATTGTGCTATGAAGCGGCTGATATAATTAAGACGCCCTAAGAAACTCATCACATCTTTCTTGTTCTTTGGAGGCGGCAAGTCCTGGATAGCCTTGACCTTTGATGGGTATAGCTCAATTCTTCAGTGGCTGACGATGAATCCTAACAATTTCCAGCAGGAACTCCAAAGGCACATTTTGCGGGATTCAATTTCAAATTGTACCTCTGAAGCCGATAAAAGAATTTCCTCAAGTCTGCAATGTGATTTGTACCTTTCTTGGATTTGATAATGATGTCATCCACGTATACCTCTATCTCATTGTGTATCATGTCATGGAAAGTAGGTGTAATGACTCTCACATAAGTGGCCCAAGCATTCTTCAGACAAAACGACATCATTTTATAGAAGTACACTCCCTATGGTGTTATAAAATCTATTTTCTCGGCATCTTCTTCATCCATCCTTATTTGATGATATCTCGCGACGCAATCCATAAAGGATTGTAGTTCATGCTTGGCACAGTTGTCGATCCCGTATGTTTATGTTGGGATGGAAGATCATATTTGGGACTTGCTATGTTTATGTCCTAATAATCGATGCGTACTTTGACTTTCCCATCCTTCTTCGGAACTGGCACGATGTTAGCCAACCAAGTTGGATATTCAACCACTCTAAGAACCTTGGATTTGATCTGCTTGGCGACTTCTTCTTTAATTTTCAAACACATATCCGGCTTGAATTTTCTGAGCTTCTGCTTTAATGGCAGACACATTGGGTTGCTAGGTAGTTTATGAGCCACTATTGATGTTCTCAAACCAGTCTTATCATCATAAGACCATGCGATAATGTCTTCATATTCTTTCAGGAAATGGGTGTATTCTTCTTTCTCTGATGGTGACAGGTGAATGCGTATGCGAGTTTCTTAGACTGTTTCAGAATCTCCCAAGTTGACTATCTCAGTTTCGTCTAGGTTGGACTTAGGCTTGTTCTCAAAATTCTCAATTCTCTGACAATTTCCTCGGGTATTATATCCCCTTCTTCTATCACTTCCGAGTCACTATCCTTATGTTGCGTTGTCTCATTACATGTCACAGTTGTTGGTTCATCAAGATAAGAAATAGTAATGTTGTAGACAGAAAAATGTAGAGGATAGTAATAAATAATAAAATAGCAAACCAGTGATAAGTACCAAGATGTCAAACAAAAAAGCGATTTTAATTATTCAAACAAATGTTTCAAAACAAAATACGTATAATGTTTTAAAAATGCTCATAAGAATCGTTTTAAAAATAAATGACACTAGCAGCCAAGCTACCCCGGAACTCGGATGGCCCTTGATGGTGTGGCGGTCCAGTTTCTAAGAACAGCTCCCTTGTGCACTGTCTGGATGACGAGGCCTTCCTCCTCCTCGTCAACTATTGCACTGCAGTCCATGTCTTCGTCTTCCAAGAATATATTCTTTAAACTAGCTAGCACTTCATCTTCTCCATATCCCCACATGATATCGGCCTGATGGAAGGATTGGCTCAGATACGGTATCGGCTGCTCGAGAGATTAGTATGGACCGCGCCATGGTGGTGACAAATTCTGATACTCGTTTCAGGTGTACTGATATCCTAGTCCAAAGGTCGTGCCGTGACATTTTAACTTTATTGGTTCGGTGATCCCTCAGATATTTTTGCCAAGACCCTTGCCGGGTTCATACCCTGTCTATGATAATATGCTTTCTATTTTGCCACTCTACCATTTGTCCTTCTCAATTGCGTTTACACTCTCAATGCGATGGTAATTCTCTCCTTCTAAATTCCTTCTATTCTCCACAACCGGAACAGTCTGATTGGTGTAAATATGGTTAATCCCATCTCCATGAATGATCATCTCCTGATGATTCCACTCAAACTTCACAGCCTGATGCAGAGTAGACGTTACAGGCCCAATGATGTGTATTCAGGTTCATCCCAATATCATATTGTACGACGCGTATATGTCGAGCACTTGAATTCAACATCAAACCAAGTTGGGACCATTTGTAAACAGATGTTGGTTTCTCCGATCGTGGCCCTTTGAGACCCATCGAATGTACATTCATAGTTCCTACTCGTATCTCATGCAAAACATTACCCAATCTCTTCAATGTAGTCAGCGGACAAATGTTGAGACTTGATCCCCTATCTATCAAGACCCTGGCAATGAATTTGTCTTCACACTATACCGTGATATTTCGCGCCCTGTTGTGGCTCAGCCCTTCCGGTGGCAGTTCGTCTTTTTGGAATGTGATCATATGGCTTTCCAATACTTGTCCTACCATGTTAGCCATCTCCCCACTGGTAATGTTGTTGGATACATAAGCCTCGTTCAATACCTTCATCAATGTGTTCCTATGTGCTTCAGAATTCTACAGTAGTGATAGAATGGATATCTGAGCAGGGGTTTTGTTCAGATGGTCAACCACAAAATACTCTCTCACTTTCACCTTTCTCTAAAGATCATCTGTTTCGGTTTCAATGATAGGTTGTTTTGGAGGCGACTTCTTTACTTGTTCCCCCTAAGCGCTCAGGCGTGTAAACCCTACTAGTTCTGATCATACCATGCGCCGCACTAGTTTCTTTTGTTTTACCTTTTCCTTTCCTTCTCGCTTTTGCGGTATAGTCTCAGGGCACAATGATGCAATTAAAGAATGGTTTGGGTGCTACCGTTACAGTGAATGGTGTGGTCAATTCTACTTCGAATGGAGCGGGCGCGGCTGAAGGTGTTGTTACTTCAACTTCGAATGAAGTTTTTTCGGCCACCTCAACCTCAATTGGTGACTGTATCTGTACCACAATAGGAGTGAGAGTGACTGGAGGCATTTTGGGATCATCCCTTTCTCGAATGAGCCGAATTGACTCTTCCGGATCCCATTCTTCATCAGTTTCTATAACATTTACCCCTCGCCCCTGTGATCCGGGAGAGGATTGTTGTGGAAATTAGGTGCAGTCTCCTTCGCCTGTATAGCTTTGGTATCAATCAGCGTCTAGATCTTATCCTTTAGAGTGCGACATTCATCGATAGTGTGACCCTTCATGCCCGAATGGTAGGCGCATGTCTTATTTGGATTCACCCATTGAGAGGAATTTTCCATGGAGACAACGGGAATGAGAGTGACATAATCGGAAGCTTTCAACCTCTCATATAACTAGTCGGTGGGTTTGGCAATGGAGTGTATTGTCTGGGCAGTCTACGGTCAAAATTTAGCATGGGATTTTGGTAGTTTTGGCGGGCTAGTGGTGAGTGGTAATATGTTTGCTGGGTATTGTAAGTATGGTAAGCGGTGGCGGGTTATTTATATCTGGGAGGTGAAGGATGATATGTGGGTGGAGGAGTTTGGTATGTGAGAGGAGACTTCGGACCTTAGGCTACCATCACAGCATGTACTTCCTTCTTTTTGGACATGCCTCCTGACTGTATTGCTTTGTTCGTAGCTTGTAATGCCTCGAAATTGGTTACAGTCCCACTTTTAATTCTCTCTTCTATTCTTTCTCCCAATATGATGATGTTGGAGAATTTATGATTTTCAATAACCATCAACCTTTCATAATATTACGGATCCTGGGCCCGGACAAAGAATTTGTCCATTTGTTCTTCTTCCAATGCCGACCTTACCTTTGCAGCTTCTGATCTCCGTCGAGCAGCATACTCACGGAAAGTCTCTATTGGCTTCTTCTTAAGATTCTGGATATAGAATATATTTGGTGCATTCTCTGTATTGAATTTGAACTGATCCATGAAATCTTACTCCATGCTTACCCAGATAATCCACTTCTTTGTATTTTGACTGATATACTAGGATAAGGCGTCTCAAGTGAGGCTCCTCATGAATAACTTCATGCGGATTCTTTCATCTTTACCAACCCCTACGAGCTTGTCTCAATACGTCCTCAGATGCACCTTTGGATCACCTGTTCCGTCGAACATTTTGAACTTAGGAGGTTTGTAACCCTCTGGCACTTCTACATTCGGATGAATACACAAATCCTCATAGTTCATACCTTCGATGCCTTTACCACCTTGGACTCGACTTGTAAGCTTCTTAAGTTCCTCCGCCATGTTCTTGATGATCAGGTCCTTCTCGGCATATTCTGGTGTGTATGGGGTTCGTTGTGAAATGTGGGGTAATGTATCTAAGTATATGGGGTTACTTTGGTGGAGTATAAGGATTTGGGTGTAGTGGTGATCATTGGTTGATGTTTGGGAATTAGGGGTAGGTTGTGGTGTGTTTTGTGGAGTGTGGTAGGTGGTAGTTTGTGGGTACTGGGTTGGATGATGTTGGTGCTATAGAGGAGTTGGTACTGGTGGAGGATTAAGATTTTGGGGAGGCGTGGCATATTGAGGTGCAGGAGGATTTTTCGGGTAATGGTTTTGTGTGTTTTGAGGATGTGTTGGGTTTTGGGCGTTTTGTTGGTTTATGACTTGGACATTCAAGGTGAGGGAGAGGTTTTCCAAGTTACGGAACTGCTCAAGTTCCCCTGGTAACTCCAGTATCGTTTGCTCTAACCACAAAACTAAGTCCTTCTGTGTCGGAGTACTTCGACAATCCGACCTTTCGACATACTCTGCATGTGTTGCGTTGTTCTTCCTGATACCACTCATATAGTCCATCTTAGCCTTTCTTTTGTTCGTAGGACTACTTGGAGGAGGAGGAGGTGGAGGACCTATAGATCTAGTATGATATGCCGATGATGCCAGTATGCACGAACAAACCTTAGGGGATGGGAATAAACATAACAAAGAAAAGCAAAAGGTAAACAAGTTAGTAGGGGATATTAAAAGGATATTTGCAGTATTTAAAAACATGTTGCAAAATTGCAAATTTGTGTCATAATTTGGGGGACCTCCTTGTGCTTGAGGCAGGCCTAGCGACATATAGATTTGGAGAAAACTCGATGCCAATAATTTCATCATTTCATTAATATGATAAATATACAAAATCTCTACTAAAACATCAATAATTATAAAGGGTCACTAGTGGCATCTGCCTTATTACAATCGAATTCTAAAACGAATCTAAAAAATAAGTAAATATAGAACCTAATATACTCCGTCCCAGAGGGACCTTCTCCAAGCTTGGCCTTCTTAGCCCCATCAATTACATTCCCCAGGTCTTGCTTGTCAAACACCAGGTATACCCTTGCTAGTCCTCCTTCATTGTCCTCTGCGTTCTGACAATCCGAGACCCTTTTTCTGATCTTCCCCTCAAGTTCTATCGAACCCTGCTACAAATACTCCAACCTCTCTGTTGATTTGGTAACTATTCCTCTCCATTTTTTGATTGCTTCCACGTCCACTTTGTGTTTCTCCAAATGCCTGGCCTCGGATTCAAAAACCCTTTTGTGCAACCTCTTGTATTTGACTTGCGCCTCAGCAGCGTTGTCTGTGACCCTATTTCTCAAATCAATCTTGGCTTGGCCTCTCGTGCTATGTCATCGACCAACCATGATGGGTATAAGTACACATGGACACCATGATACCGATTTGGCTCGATAGTATCCTTTTCTACAACAATCTTTTGATGACACATGTTGTTGTGCCTCGATCTTAAATGGAATGGCATTGCCTCGGAAGTCTGCTTTGTAATGAACCATTTTGGAAACTAGTGGTGTGACTTGTTTCCTCCCAGCTTGCCTCATGACTCTGATAGGAGCATAAGGATAGATACCCCTTAATTCGATTAGCACGAGATGAGGAACATCTCTCGACCTGATGATGAATTACCTACTAGGGAACCACTCAAACATTGTTTACCTTGAAAATGGTATTGACAATTATATTTTATTTGTGGTTCTAAAAATATGTGATTTATTTTAATATTAGTTGTTAGGTAAGAAATGTTAAGTGTAAGTAAGAGAAATACGATAAGAAAACCAGTATGGTCACGAGACTAGGGACCTCGAGCTCGGTAGTATCGGGCCTCGAGGATAGTCTTCGACAGTTGTTAATGAACAATAAGTGGAGAAGAATAAATGAATGCAATAAATGAGGAGTAATAAATCTATATAGTAATTGTTGAGAACGTTTAGGCAAGAAAAGCAGAGAATGTTCTATTGTACTGAATATTCATGTATGTTACAAAATGATAGGGGTCCCCTTTATATAGGAGGGGGGAATCCCAACATAGTACATGTCTAATTATGACAAAGAAATGCTATTGGTACAACTGTATAATGGTTCAGTACGGACTTGTAGTATTCTTGCAGTATGCTAACACAACAGTACAAGGTAATAAATGAAACGTAAAGACACGGCAGAAATATCTCTTCTCAAACAGATAATGAACAGAAAAGGCGCGGTATGTCCCCTCGTGCATAACCTCACAGTCACTCGGCACGGAATGTCCCCTCGTGCATATATAATAACACTCGGCACGGAATGTCCCCTGATGCATAACCTCTCAATCACTTGGAACGGCATGTCCCCTCGTGCATATATAATAACACTCGGCACGGAATGTCCCCTCGTGCATAACCTCACAATCACTCGGCACGGCATGTCCCCTCGTGCATATATAATAACACTCAGTCAACACGGCATGTCCCCTCGTGCGACGAGTAATAAAACACAAGGCAACAATAATATGAAATTCAACAACACGAAGTCTCAAGTGCATGGAATTATTCAATACAATTCTATTGTCCCGGCAAAGAGAAATCATCATTTACAACATCACAAATTCCCGACAAGGGTCTCAGCTATAACCAACCTCGCATCAGTAATATAATTTCACCAGTGTAAGCCTCAACTGGAGCAAATAACTCAATAACTCTCAACGTCAAGAAATAACATCAAGTATCACTTTTAATTCATAATTTACTCATAGTGCCGGGAATATTAGGAACATAGCAAATTTCATCACAATTGACTCACGGGCATACTTGCCGCAACTCATAGGCACTCGTCACCACGCCTATACGTTGGACATGAGTTGCACATAACAAATAAGACTCTATACCTAATCCCTCAAGCTGAGGTTAAGCCAAACACTTACCTCGGCTCCAAAATTGCAAGTCAAGCCTCGATCACAGCCTTTCCTTTAGAACCCGACTCCGGAACGGTATTATCTAGACATAATCAACCCAAGTACATCAATAAGTACTCAATAAATCAATTTCTAAGCCAAGTTATGCATTTCCTTTATTCTTCCAAAAATACTAAAATTCGACCCCAGGCCCACACGTTTAGATTTTTCGAAAATTCGTGAAGGAATCAATTACCCGGAGTCTAAGGATCGAAGTTATGTAATTTATTCAAGAATTTATGGCCTAACATGGAAAATCACGAAATTCCTAAGAACCCTAAAGTTTACTACCTAATTCAATGATTTTAGGTGGTTTATTAGTGAATTAAGCTAGGAATTATTGTTAAAATTAGAAGTTTTATGGGGTTTTACTTACCTCTTACAGTGGGTGGTCGTGGAAGGTGATGCCCCAAGCTTGGATGCCCTCTAATGGAGTTTGAAGATGGAAGGACTGAGGAAAACCCGAAATTTTGGAGTATTTAAGTGGGCTGCCAACAGGGGTTTCCGCACCAGCGACCATAGGACCGCAGGTGCGGTCTCGCACCTGCGAGAAAAGGATCGCAATTGCAGAAAAGGGCCTGGGACCCTGGGCTCGCACCTTCGGGGTTGGGAGCCGCACAAGCAGTCCCGCTCTTGCGGAAATATGGTCGCCCCTGCGGAAAGGGTCGCACCTGCGATGGCCTGAACCGCACTTGCGGTCTCTCGCCTGTGGACTTTGGGCAAGGGGTTGGGGTTCGCACCTGCGAGGCTGGGACTTCAGGGGCGGTCCTGCACCTGCGGCTGGGCAACCGCACCTACGGTCACACCAGCTGTTGTGCACCAGTAGTGGTTTTTGCTGGTTTTTGGCCTCGCACGGGGTCTGGGAGGCACCTGGGCCCACCCGAGCCCCCGTCCAAAAATACCAACAAGTCCCAAATCATTAAACGGACTTGCTCGAGCTCACGGAACACTCAATACAACGCTAAACTCAAAATCACTCTCCAAAGCCCCTGAATTCAAAACTTAAGAACTTTGAAATTCTAAAATTCACTTTAACGCGCCGAACCG
>ML253359.1:0-30783 GCA_005239495.1 Nicotiana undulata
TGGCACTGCATGATAAGTGATAATTCTCTAGCATTCCTAAACGCCCTCATATTGTTCTCTGTGTGATTCGACCACAACCTTGTTGGGTTACTAGATTTGACAACGATCGCTTACATTCTTTTAAGGTGTAAATTGAGCGTATCACGCACCTGCGACCCAAAGTGCTCAGGTGCGGTTACACCAGATACATCAACATCAGCACTTCACCTAAGTCCATTTCAACCCGTTAAGCACCTGAAACTCACCCAAGGCCCCATGGACCTCAACCACACATACCATCCAATCTTAAAACACCATACGAACTTAGTCGAGCCTTCAAATCACATCGAAAAACATCAAAAACATGAATTATGCACGGATTCAAGCCTAATGAACTTTGAAATTTCCAAATCTACAAACGACGTCAAAACATATCAAATCTTGTCCTAACAACCTCAAATTTTACAAAAAAGTCAAAACTGACACTACGAACTTACTCCCACTTCCAGAATTCCATTCCGCGTCCGATATCAAAATTTTCACTGCCGACCAAAATTCCAATTTTCGCCAATTCAAGCCTTAATCTACTACGGCCCTCCAAATCACATTCCGGATGCACTCCTAAGTCCAAAACCACCTAACGGGACTAAAAATAGCATCAAATTTTGAATTCGAGGTTGTTTACCCACAATTTGACATCCGGTCAACTTTTCCAACTTAAGCTACCAAATAAGAGATTAAGTGTCTCAATTCACTTCAAAAACCAATATGAACCCTTCCGGCAACACAAAATAGCAGAATTAGATACAGGGAAAGCAGTTAATAGGGGATCGGGGCTCTAACTCTCAAAACAACTAACCGGGTCGTTATATGTCAGCAGGTCAAGGCTGAGCACAAGTGACCCGCATGACTTTTACAACAAAATGAGATTCTAGAGTGGAAATGGGAAAGAATTACTATGGATTTTGTCACTGGTCTACCACGAACCCTAATAGGTTATGACTCGGTATGGGTGATTATAGACCGATTGACAAAATCATCACACTTTTTGCCAGTGAAGACTTCATATAGTGGAGTAAGATATGCACAGATATTTATGAACGAAATTATCCGACTTCACGAAGTTCCAATATCCATCATCTTTAATAGAGGATCACAATTTACCTCACGCTTTTGGAAATCTTTTCAAGAAGCATTAGGTACACGAGTAGATCTTAGTACTGCATTTCATCCACAGACAGACGGGCAGTTAGAACGTACAATAAAAATTTGGAGAATATGTTAAGAGCTTGTATTCTTGAGTTTGGAGGTAGTTGGGACACTTATCTACCTTTAGTTGAATTTTCTTACAACAATAGCTTCCAGTCCAGTATTCAAATGGCACCATACGAAGCATTATATGGTAGAAGATGTTGTTCTCTTATAGGATGGTTTGATGTTGGTGGGCTAACTTATTGGGGCCCGACTTAGTACAAGAAGCTATTAACAAAGTCAATTAATCAGGCAGAGATTGCACACAGCTCAAAGCAGACAAAAGTCTTATATAGATAAGAGAAGAAGAGATTTAGTGTTCACAATTGGGGACAAAGTGCTCCTACGAGTCTTTCCTATGAAAGGTGTAATGCGGTTTGGTAAAATAGGCAAGTTGAGCCCCAGGTTTATAGGACCGTATGAGATACTAAACCGAGTGGGAGTTGTGGTTTATCGTTTGGCACTTCCTCCTGAGTTGTCTTTTATTCATCCTGTGTTTCATGTCTTAATGCTAAGAAAATGTATATTAGACTCATCTCAAGTGGTTGAATACATATTATACCGATTGATGAGACGTTGTCTTGCGAGGAGCATCCGATGGATATTGTTGATAGGCAAGTAAGGAAGCTACAGTCAAAAGAAATTGTGTTCGGTAAAGTCTTATGGAGAAATCATATTGTTGAAGAAGCTACATGGAAAATAAAAGAAGCTATGCAAGTCAAGTATCCTCATTTATTTCAGTCTACAAGTACGTACCTGAGCTAAATTTGAAGATTGAATTTCATAAGGAGGGGAGAATGTAATACTCTTCATTACAAAAAAAGGGTTATTAAGTAATTTACCCAAAACAAAAAAATACAATATAAGATGAAAAAGGGGCAAAGCCCGACACTAACTGAAACAAAAGAATAAAGGGCTGAAGCCCCTTTCTCTGGCCAAAATCAAAAATAAAGAAAGGGAAAAGGGTTTGCTGTGTAAAACCAAGCCAGAAGCAAAAATGGATTTTGATGGGTCAAGAGTTAAGGCAGAAACAAAAAAAAATACAGAAGGTGAGTTGGTGAAAAGATTGGTGCCGCAAAAGAAGCCACTTCCAGCCATTATTTGTTCAAATCTTGAGGTAATGCATTCCACAAATTTGACATTATATCTTAATGGTTAAAGTGAAATAAGGAGATTGGCAAAAGCCAGTGAAACAAGGGAAGATATGTATAATTTGTGTTAATCTTTAGCAATCTGTTGAGGAATCTTAAGCACTAATTGTTTCTTACGGGTAATACTTGAGCTTCTTCTTCAGGTAGATTTTAATTTTGGTTCTCATGATTGGAAGATTCTACAGAATAATAGAAATTACACTAGTTCATTCACGCAATTGAGTATTTTCTTCCTAAAGAATCAATAGAACTTTATGAAATTGGATTAATAAATTATATGAATATGTTGGGGTTAATAGATTAGTATTTACTCATATGTGGGTAAATATAATTCGGAAAATTAAGAGTCAAATATGAAACCTTGAGGGTTGGGTATTCTAAATTAGCTATGAATTAGCCTAAACAAAGAAATTAACATGAGATCGATATTATGTAATTATAGATTGATTGGAGGAATTTATAAGAACTGCTCGAGGTGAAGCATTTGGTATTTCGACACGAGTATTGTGAGTAGTAATCTTACCGCAATTTGTGTTTTCATAACTTGCATTATTTACACATGATTTTGTAATATGAATATGTTACCGATTATTTTGAGTTGCATGTGGGACAAGTCTTTTACTCAATATGATACCGAAATAGTTATTTGAGATGATTACCGTTGTTTTAAATATTACCGTTGTCACTAGATCTCTTCTACCGTTACTTGAATTTTCTGTTATCAAAATGAAACTATATGATTTGATAAGTACCTAAATGCCCTATATTGTTTTAAAATAATTTCTACGAGTATATACGGATTACAGAAACAAGTATAAATAGGAGTAGACATTGAAGGATCCCGTAGCTAACGCGGGTTCGTTAGATCTGGTGCGCTTTGTAATTACCGATTACTATTATAGCCCTCGCTAGTAGGAAGATAGAACTAGCATACTATTACCAATTTTCCTCGAGTAGGGACTACCGTTATATTTGACTTCTTGCGAATAAGTCCACAATTATATTGATAGTAGCCTATAGTATGCAATGTAGATGCTATTTATGCTCTAAGTTAACCATACTTTATTGATATTTTAAATGCTAAAGGATAAAAAATGCTCTAATTGAGAATTGTATGCTTTGCAGGAGCTACTACAAGTTAGGAGGATGATATAGAGTATTTTGTAGTAAAATATGTATATACAAGGCCAATTGAGAATAGCTCGGATGAAAAAGTAAGAAAAGTCAAAGAAAACAGTGCAAAGGACCACTGCGACCGCGGTCTGGGGCGCGGCGCTGCGCATGATGGAAAGAAAGGCAAAATAGTGAGGACATAAATGACCGCGGTCGACCTAGATGCTGCCAAGACTTAAGGGGCTAAAGTGTACATCGCTGGGAAACTTAACCTAACCCTATATAAACCCAAAAACTCGCCAAAAGTTATTATCAAGCTTGTTTTAGACTCAATTGGAGGCAAGAACAAGTGTGAGAAGATCAAGACATCATTAGAGTTTTTCATCCTTTTTTATTTTATCATTATTTGTGAATTATGAAGTATCTTATGGATTTATCTTGTTCTATTATGAGTAGCTAAATATTTAGTCTAGGGTTTTGATGGAACCTATTGAAGGATGAAATTCTTGCTATGTTAATATGGATTTGCCAAAGTTTAATCTCTATTTGTTCAACTACATGCTTGTTGTAGTTAATTGAAAGGGCCCTCAATTAGTTGTGCCTATTTAGTATGTATTACTCGGGAGAGATTGCATACTTAGGTAGTTGTTGAACAACATCACTCCCGACGTATGTGAGTGATCAATAACTAAGGGTTTAAAGGTAGGATTACAGATAATGAAACCTTGGGTGCAATCTAATTGAGGTGTAATTAAATCCAGCTAGCGTAACTTGGGAGAGTATGTTTAGTATATTGTCGTAATTACTGGAGAGAAGATTTACGGTAGTCAGAGTGCTCATGATCGATAGAGAAGATTAGGCAAATTTATACCAAACATAGCAGGAAGGAATTCCAACAATAGGGCATAACCTTAGATCATTCTTATTATTGTTTACAAACCGTTCTTAGTTAGCTCTAGTTAGTATAGTTTCATTAAGTAATAGTTAGTAGAAAATCACTCATTTGTTATCTTAATATCTTGGGAAGTTGATTACGTGGAATTGTGTAAGTCTGATAACAGTAATTGATATGTTAATTTTCTGTGGGATTCGATTCCGGACTTGTAAACCGGATAATATTGCAATGACCGCTCAGTCCTTTATATAAGGCATAGTTGGGCGTGATAATATACCGATTACATGATCCGTTCATTGAAGCCTCCCAAACATGAATATTGATATTACATAGTATTTACCGAGATTAGTACCGAATTGTCAATTAATTGATATTACATGAAAACGAATTATGAGATTGATTATAGTTTATTCTTTCTGAAAGGGCATTTTTACGATATTTTCTATTTAATATACTAACATATTTTCTGACTTGTTCCCAATAAAAACAGTTGTGGTTAAGTGTTATTACTCACTGAGCTAGCGAATCACCCCGCTAATTTTTTTTACAGAGACAACAGTTGACGCAAGCGAGGATTTCGTTAATTAGAGCGCACATGTTGATAGTTCTTGGTGAGTCTCGCACTTGTTCACGTGGACATAGACTTTATTTATTGTTATGGTCCTTTTTTTGAACTATTAGAGTCGCTCCATAGTAATTCTTTTAGTATCTTGAGTATTCTGTTGTTATTATAGACTTATGTTGAGTATCGCTCATTCTTATCAAAGTTGGAGATAAAGTAGTATTCTAGTTGTTAGTGGGTGGACTATTAACAGTAGATATTTATTTTGGTTACTTGATAATTTCATTGTCGTTTGAATTAATATTAGGATGTTTGGTTATAGATTTGAGATAGGGAATTTTTGGGATAGTCCAAAAACAGGGGAAACTCCGTCTGATTTTTTGTAAAATATCGATGAGGCTTACTTGGGGGCACTTGCTCCTAAGTGATCATATATTGGGTCGTGACATTGTAAAATGACTTTATTAGATTATTGTCATTTTGACAAATTGATGATTGAGGTTTGTTCTTTATGATATTTTAAAGTTATATTTCAAATTTGAGCTTATTTTGGAGCATATTTGGGTGTTGAATCGTTGTTTGATTGTTAGAATTCGAAAAACAAGTTTTTATTTTTGGACAAGTTGCACGTCAGACTAAAAAGTCTTAAGAGCATGCAAAAATTAACTGCACTTCAGACCAATTGAGTCTTAAATGCATGCAAATATTACCTGCACCTTAGACTAAATCAGTTTTAAGTGCATCTTAAATTTGCAACCTAAGATGCAAATTTTTCCAACTTCATGCCTGCTAAGTCTGAAGTTGATACTAAAGCGGGTAAATTTATAAATTTTTGTGCAATATTAATATAACTTCAATGGTGACGCTAAAACTAGGTATATATGTAAATCCTCCCCCTAAAAAGGACATTTGCGTAAATTAACCAACAAAAAAACTAAAACTTAGAGCCCTTTTTAAAGTCTATAAATACAAAACCAGAAAAATCAAACCGAACTAAATTATTCAAGCTCAACGTTTGGATTACATTCTTACAAATCGTAAATTTACAAAAGAATTGAGCCAAATACACACTTTTTATATCATGAATGTCTAATTTAAAAGAATATTTTCTTTTTGCTAGTATTATATTTTAAAGGTTTCGTTTATGCTTTCTAAATTTGCGAAACTTGGGCCTCACTAGTATCAAAAGGACAAAAATTATTAATAGGAGGATGAGTGGGGCATTTGCACCTATACTCGCTTTTTTGGGTCACGTTTTAATTTATACACGCTTTGCAAAAAAAATTAGAAGCGTACCCACTTTTCGCATAAACTTCAGACATACGGGTGTGAAGTAGCAAAGGCAATCACACAAAACTTCAGCATTCTAGGCTTTTTCAAAAACTTCAGTAGAATTGCTGAAGTTATTTAGTTCATTTGTAAAAACTTCAGCACTAAATAAGCTAAAGTTTTGTCCTAGATTAATTAGTTTTGTCATAAAGCTTTTTCAATAACTTCAGCAGATGATGCCGAAGTTATTTAGTTCATTTGTAAAAAATTCAGCACTAAATAAGCTGAAGTTTTTTTAGGATTAATTAGTTTTGTCATAAAACGTTTTCAAAAACTTCCACAGAAGATGCTGAAGTTATTTAGGTCGTTTTCAAAAACTTCAGCAGAAGTTATTTAGATAAGCTGAAGTTTTGTCCTGGATTCATTAGTTTTGCAATAAAGCTTTTTCAAAAATTTCAGCAGAAGATGCTGAAGTTATTTAGTTCATTTGTAAAAATTTCAGTACTAAATAATCTGAAGTTTAGTCCTGGATTCATTAGTTTTGCAATAAAGCTTTTTCAAAAATTTCAGCAGAAGATGCTGAAGTTATTTAGTTCATTTGTAAAAATTTCAGTACTAAATAATCTGAAGTTTAGTCCTGGATTCATTAGTTTTGCAATAAAGTTTTTTCAAAAATTTCAGCAGAAGATGCTGAAGTTATTTAGTTCATTTGTAAAAACTTCAACATTAAATAAGCTGAAGTTTTACACAGGTATCAGGAAGGTGGCGCCTGAAATTGTAAAAATTAGGGTATATATTAAATAATTTTAAAAATATGGGTATAGATTAAATGGTAGTGACCAAATAGGGCGCCCCGCGCAATTTTTACAAATGTGCCTTCCAATAAACTTTTTTGTCATCCATTTATAAGCAGCCTCTGTCAAGTGATAACCATCCCAATTAATATACTGGTTAGGATCCTCACAACTTGTTGCTGGATTGCCACGTTGAGTAAAAGGATTAAAATTATATGGACCTCCACCTCCACAACATGTTACAAGTCCAACTTTCAAAAATCCTCCAATATACACGTTAAAACTTAGTCTTTTACAACGATCGTTTAGTCCTTTTTATAAGGTATAGTTGGGCGTGATCAAATCTTGGTATCGTTTTCGAGGAACTAACGGTGTAGCTGTAGGTGTACATATTTCTAAGTTGCAAGTTTGAATTTTTTTTCCGTGTATTTTATTATTTTTTATTTTTTATTTTTGATCTGAGAGACATGACATCTTGAAACTATGAGAGTTTTGATGTTGGTAATTCTACTTTTGATCCTCGTTATGCATATTGTGGAGGAAACCACCTAACGATTTTGTGGTGCGTTAGGGCACCTATAGTAGATAACTCATTGAACAAGTTTGCATTACCAGAGAACGGGTAAGGCTTGAAATTATCCCAAGGGGAAGGTGTTAGGCACCCCTCAAGATCCACAACTGTGGGTCCCAGCCAAGAAATTTTGTGAATTTTGACAAACAAACAAGTAAGGCTCAGATAAAAGGGAATTTCACACAAAAGCATAAATTTTATTAAAAGGTTTTTGATAACATTACAAAATATTTAAGGATATTATCCTAGGTTTAAAGTAATACGGATCACATCAATGCAATAACCGGTATGTCACTTCCTCAAAGAGGCGGCTACACGTGGTATTAGCGCAACAGTCATCATATCCGTATTCTACCCTTCCCACCCGGTAAAGGTTATTTAAAGCGTGTGTGTTGGTCACGAATTCTTATTGCGTGCTATTACCCGTCCCGTCCTATAAGTCCTGGAGGGTATTTAGGACTACTACTCCTACAAGGTGAGTATTAGGCTGAACCCTTAGGTTTAAAGGATAAAATGCTAAGCGACATACATAACAGATAGGACTACACATATAAAGGAACAAGTGAAGGCAAGTAAAGGCTCACAGATCCCTCCCCACGTAGACACGTAAGCAGCACGTCTCAAACACAATTAAAGTCTCAAAGATGGGAGTTCAAACAGGAATTTTAAGTTAAAACAGTAAGTTTCAAAAGGATATGTTTTGGAAAAACTTAGTGAAAGCAGAAGATTCAATTGAGTAATTCAAAAGGATGGTCGATTTTCAGAAATGCAGTAACCTAGAGACAGCAGTAGAATCCATAAAGTACACAGCGATTTAAAATTTCCAGAAAAACATAGGTGGAAATCATTAAAGCATGGTTTTTGAAATAATATAGTGATTTAAAGATACAATAGCTTAACATAGAGTAGGAATCAGCAATTTAAAAAGAATTGCAGTAAAGGGAGTAGGTAAATGGTTCCAAAAAATACAGTAGTGCAGAACAAGTATTCAAAATAGCACAATTCTGGGCAGAGTGAGGTAATTTTGAAACCCGGTGATTTAAAAGCATAATAGAACATGAATCAGATAAAGTTTCAGTAAAGAGAAAATAAAGGCATGATTCCCAGAATCAGTATTTTGAAAACAGTAGATTTTTAGAGTAAAGTATAATGAACTGCAAAGAGGTAAAGAACATGAGTGAAAAAGCAGTAAGGTTTGAGATTTTCAAAAGGAACTGATTGGTTCTAATACCAGCAAGCAAACACAATTGGTTTGATTTTAATACGTATTAGGCCTAAAGTTTGCCTAGGCGTCGTATACATTGCCTACTTATTTTAGAGGGGTGAACATGCATATTTGATTCTGATTTTAGAGGTACATATTTGCAGAGACGTTTTAAACCACTTAACCATATTTTAGCGATATTTATGAGATTAGGTGTTCAGCAAAATATAACTTGGCACAAACATGATGAAGATAAGGTCCTAAAGAACATGATATCTAATGCACACAAGGATACCTAAAGACATGGTTTCTAAATGCTATGATTTCTGAAAATGCAGTAATGATACCTTATAACAGTTTTATTACTTGTTATAGTTATTAACTGCAATCATGGTTTATGAGATGAGTATAATAACATGCTGAAAGTAAATGACCTAAAGCAGGATTTCTAATGCGTGAAATGCACGTCCTAGACAGGTTATCTATTGCACAGATAGGTAAATAAAAATCCTATAAGCATGTTTTCTACCCATTCCTAGACTAAGCATGCATAACCCCCCATATTCACTATCCAGCCCCAATTATTCGTTTACAAGTTATTACAAATCGGTAATAAATGAACTACAGTAATGAAAAGGAAAATAAGAATTTACTTCTATAGGGAGCCTTCAATCAGGCCCAACCTTCCAACCTCACTCCTTTCGAGTTTCACAGCCTTAATATGGTCTAGGTGCGGCAAAGCTCCCTAGGGCCCTCATTGGGTCCCTGGCCAATACCAGCACCCAAACAAATTGCCAAAAGTTGAGACAAGTGCAGTGTGGAATTACCAGCCTTGTGTGTCAGAGTTCAATGGGTACTCAGAGGTACCCAAAGCAGTGCTCACACGAAGGGGGTGGGACTTAATTTCTAAGAGTAGTGTGAAGTTCTAGAAGGAGAGGGAAAATTTGTAGTTGAAGAAAAGAGTTTGCAAAACTGGAGAGTGGTTTTGAAAAGTTAACTTAAAAACAAACAAAATTACTGATCAAAAGTTCAACAGTATAGAGTTGCACACAAGGACAATGAGGTGAGGGGACAAATAGGTCACATAATGACACAAAGAGATACATAGACTTAAGGAACTCATTTAAGCATAGTTACACAAATCAAGAAGGTTCAGGGGACCAGGAAATGGCTAAGTGTAGACATGGTAGTAGACAGTAGCAGGAGACAGTTATAACAAGTAAGATTAGGAGCAAACAGCAGTCATAAGCATATAAGTCATAAGTAGGATAAGCAATAACAGGTAAAAGGTTCAGGGGGATCATGGGACACATGATACTTGAACAGGAAATAGATGGCCTAACATATGTATACAAGAATAGGTAAAGCAAGTATTGACTTAATCATAAACATGTTAAGAGATAAGCATGGCAAGTATCAACAGACAAACATGGAGTTAATTACATATTGAACAGTAACAACATAAGTAGAAAACAATTAAGAACATGATATACTGAAGTAGTAATAACCACGTTGGTTTGGGACTTTTAAATTAATCAGGACATACCAGCAACAAGAGAGCACAACAGATTGTAAGAGCCAAGTATGAACACAATATTAGCCTTGGCTTTTCAGCCGGCTAATAATAGTCAAGAGCAGGGAACAACAGTAGAGCAAGAGAGAAAAGAGAGAAATAGCACAAGAGAGAACAATGTTTATTGTTGTAGGTGTTTGTGATATGCAATGTATCCGTTTGCAAAGAGGGAAAACAACTCTTTATATAGTTTGAAAGACGAGTAGTTCATGGGTGAGGAGTGCACAAACATGGAAATAAAATCAATTAACACTAATTAAAACAAACTGGACTACTTTAATTAAGGAATCTAGTTTCAAACGGTATAGTCAAGGAATAATAAGGAAAGAAAATAAGTCAAGTAAGGCTGATTAGGGCAGAAACATTCACATAGTGCACAAATGAAACCAAGTACATAGTGGGTAATTAAGGTAGATTGAACTAACCGTGTATAAAGTAAAATAGGGCATCAATTTGAAATTAGTCAAGAGAATCTCGGATTCAATCACAGGAAATCCCAAGTAATTAAGGAAAGCATCACACAGATATAGAAGTAATTCGAAAATTGGTACAGACTTATAGGCAGAATATACAGGACAATGTATTTAAGGAAAATATCACAAGCGGGGATTTTTTACACAATTGAATCAATACAAATCAACCAGTAAAGAGCCAGTAGGGTAAAGGTCGGAACTTTCAAGAGTTCATCAGCAATCACTTATCATCACAAAGAGGTACTCATAGAAATTAACAGGAAGAGGTCATAGTAGCAGATTAATAGGAATCATAGAGAATACATGAATGCATACAGCCAAATAACAAAGAATAACCCAGAATACTTAGGGTTTAACATAAAATCAGGAGATAATGTCTTAAACACAGTAAAGATGTTTAGAAATCAAAGGAAAAATCATTTTGAGAACAGGGTCGAGAAACCCTAGTTTCAAAAGGAGACAAAAATGCTTAAAACTTGAAGAACCGTAAAGATCCAGTAGAGGATAGTTCAAAACATAAAAGAATGAGTTGAAATCGTTTGAAATACAGAGGTTATAAGAGATTTAGGTCGAGATTAGGGTCTTACAAGAAACCAGAGAGAGAAGTAAGAGAACCTGGCTGTGAAACTCAGGAACAATGGTGTTTATAGCACCATCGAGTCAAAACCCATCGGAGAAAGGCCGGAAACAAATCAAGCAGAGCTTCAGTGGTGGTCTGGTATGGTTGAAACCCATGAAGGCCTCAAAGATGAAGAGACCAGAGAGATAAGGCTTCAAGGCGACTGGTGGTCGAAAGGGGAGAGACTGGAGGTGGCCGGAGAGAGGCTGAGAGCCATCGGAGAAGACGAACCAGAAGGTTCTAGAGAGAAGGAGGAGAGGAAGAGACGGATAGAGAGATAGAGGTTCTCGAAAGAATGAGAGACGGGAGGGGGTTTGGTTAAAGTTAATTAAGGAAATAAAAGATTTGGGTCGTTGATCTTATTTGATCAACGGCTCAGATCTGATCGGGGTTGGGCCGGGTAGAGAGACGATTTGGGCTGGGTCATTTGTGGGTCAGGTGGGTTGGGTAATTGGTTTCAAAAATGTGGCTACAATTTAAATAAAATGAGGCTAGGTGTTAAATACCCAATGAATAGATAATTAAATAATTAAAAATATCTAATAATTGTGAAAAGATGAAATTAAGTTTAAATTACAATAATTAACTAGTATTAAGTGTAAGAAAACATAAATTTTGAATTTTAAAAGGTATAAAATGTCTAATTAGGCCATAATTACAAAGATGGTTGTAATTGCAATTAAATAAGACTCAATTGGCCAATTTATGAAATAATTGGATTTTAATAGATAAAAATGATTATAAATAACGTACTGAGCTAGGAAATATTTTTGAAATTATTTAGATCATAATTTATGAATTATTTAGATATGAAATATTAAATAAACAGGGAGATAATTTAAATAAAAATATGGAAAAATAGAGAAAAATACCCATTATTGCGAAGAGTAATTTTGAGAGCTTATATGCAAGTTTGAAAATAATTTGAGGAAAAATTGGGTATCAACAACTGCCCGAAGATAGACACCTCTCGAGGGGTCTCTTGAGGGACTTAAGTCGAACAAAACAAAAAGAAAAAAAAAAGATTTTCTGTTGTTAGGTAGTGTATCAACTCCCCCTTGGTTTTTCTTTAAATCACGGTTCTTTTCCAAGGGCTTTCATTTGAACTGGGTATAGTTAGTTTTTCTTTTTAGTTTAGGAACTTCTGGGCGAGGGAAAGAATGGAAATAGGATTCCTTAACTCCATGTTACCTTGAATAGAGATTACCTTAGTGTGACACTTAGACTCATTAGTCGACTCTAGCAAGAAAGCCTTAAATTGTGTGTACTTGATTTTTCTTAAGTACTTTGAGCAGAGTGTCTGTTGATCCGAACTTGAGTCATGTGCCATGTGTGAGGGAGGCTTTGTGTATTATGTTCTAACATTCAATGCCTAAAACTTGCCTTGTGTGTTTACTAAGCGAAATGGTAGCCTTATTTGGTCTAGAAAGTGATATAGGTTTTTCTTTGTTGAACCTATCTATGTATGTTTTACCCGTCTGATTGTATATACCATAGTTAACCCCTTTGAGACTGTAATCCTGTTTTCTTTGGCACCCACATTACAAGCCTTATCCAATTTTTGAATTGTCCATATTCTTGAACCCTATCACCTCTTATAAGCACTTGAATTATGATGAATATGGAAAAGTTAAAGTGGGGGGTGGTTGGTTGGGCTTTTGAGTGGAACTAAGAAAATATGGATAAAGGTGCACGGTGTGATAATTAATACTAGAAGCCACCGGAATTGGAAAAAAAAAGACTGAGCTGTATAATTTTAAAGAATAAGTCTCAAATGGTGGTGGCTTTTGAAAATAAGTGTGCTTAAAGAAGTAGGGGGTATAACACAATGAGGTAAAGGTGGAATGGTGGTTTGACAAAAGTGTGGTCTTAAATGTGAAAAATATATTAAAGTGCTTAGGGAGGTATAGTCACTATATCCATGTGTATCATACCCGTCCCGCATCCAACATTACAACCAAATAAAGTCCTACTTGATTCTAGACCAAATGAGCTCGATTAGTCGAGTATTATACTATGGACAAGCCTATGGTGCGTTCTGTGGCACAATAATTTCTTTCTGAGGGTGAGTGAAATCTTACTTATTTGAAGTCCTCAGTGTGTGAATTATAATGATTATGACATAAGTCTCTTTTATGGTGAGTAGGCATTTGACTCATGAAAGGAAGGTAAGTTTGGACCTCTGACTGAGAGTAGGAGAGCCGGTTAGGGACATTACGTGGCTAGAGAGAGAGTCTACTCTTGAGGTTGGGATGTTACGCTAAAGTAGTCTACCAGTGTGAATTATTCTTGGTATGAAGAGTAGGGAATTACCCAGTGAGGATTAGGCCTATAGAGTGTGATTTTGTTGCTCGAGGACTAGCAACAGTTTAAGTGTGGGGTGTTGATAGTAGCCTATATTATGAAATGTAGATGCTATTTATGCTCTAAGTTAACCATACTTTATTGATGTTTTAAATGCTAAAGGATAACAAAATGCTCTAATTGAGGTTTTTATGCTTTGCAGGAGCTACTACGAGTTAGGAAGATGATATAGAGTGTTTTGGAGTCAAATATGTATATACAAGGCCAATTGAGAATAGCCCGGATGAAAAAGAGCAAGAAAAGGCAAAGAAAACAGTGAAAGGGACCACCGCGACCGCAGTCTGGGGCGTGGCGTCGGGCGCGGTGGAAAGAAAGCCAAAACAGTGAGGACATAAATGACCGCGGCCCCAACCGGGATGCTGCCAAGACTTAAGGGGATAAAGTGTACATCGTTGGGAAACTAAACCTAACCCTATATAAACCCAAAAACTCGCCCAAATTTATTATCAAGCTTGTTGTAGACTCAATTGGAGGCAAGAACAAGTGTGAGAAGATCAAGACATCATTAGAGTTTTTCATCCTTCTTTCTTTTATCATTATTTGTGAATTATGAATTATCTTATGACTTTATCTTGTTCTATTATGAGTAGCTGAACATTTAGTCTAGTATTTTGATGGAACCTATTGAAGGATGAAATTCTTGTTATGTTAATATAGATTTGCCAAAGTTTAATCTCTATTTGTTCAACTACATGCTTGTTGTAGTTAATTGAAAGGGACCTCAATTAGCTTTGCCTATTTAGTATGTATTACTCGGGAGAGAGTGCATATTTAGGTAGTTGTTGAATAACATCACTCCCGACGTGTGAAAGATCAATAACGAAGGGTTTAAAGGTGGGATTAGGAATAACTAAAACTTTGGTGCGATCTAAGTGAGCTGTAATTAAAGCCAGCTAGCGTAACTCGGAAGAGTATGTCTAGTATATTGTCGCAGTTACTCGGGAGAGATTTACGGTAGTCAGAGTGCTCATGATCGATAGAGAAGATTAAGCAAATTTATACCAAACATAGCAAGAAGGAATTCCAACAATAGGGAAATCATAACCTTAGATCATTCTTATTATTGTTTACAAACCGTTCTTAGTTAGCTCTTAGTTAATATAGTTTCATTAAGTAATAGTTCGTAGAAAACCACTCATTTGTTATCTAAATATCTTGGGAAGTTGATTATGTGGAATTGTGTGAGTCTGATAAGAGTAATTGATAGGTTAATTCTCTGTGGGATTCGACTCCGGACTTGTAAACCGGATTATATTTGCAATGACAACTTAGTCCTTTTATAAGGCATAGTTGGCCGTGATCATATACCGATTACATGATCCATTCATTGAAGCCTCCCAAACATGAATATTGATATTACACAGTATTTACCGAGATTATTACCTAATTGTCAATTGATTGATATTACATGAAAAACATGATGAGATTGATTATTGTTTATTATTTCTGAAAGGGCATTTTTACGATATTTTCTATTTAATATACTAACATATTTTCTGACTTGTCCCCAATAAAAATGATTTTGTTTAAGTATTATTACTCACTGAGCTAACGACTCACCTCGCTAAATTTTTTTTTACAGAGACAACAGTTGACGCAAGTGAGGATTTCGTTAATTAGAGCGCACAGGTTGATAGTTCTTGGTGAGCCTCGCACTTGTTCGCGTGGACGGAGACTTTATTTATTGTTACGATCCTTTTTTTTTAACTATTAGAGTCGCTCCATAGTCATTCTTTTAGTATCTTGAGTATTCTGTTGTTATTATAGACTTATGTTGAGTATCGCTCATTCTTATCAAAGTTGAAGATAAAGTATTATTTCTAGTTGTTAGTGGGAGGACTATTAATGGAAGATATTTGTTTTGATTAATTGATAAAGTCATTGTCATTTGAATTAATATTAGGATGTTTGGTTGTAGATTTGAGACAGGAAAATTTTTGGGTTAGTCCAAAAACAGGGGAAACTCTGTCCGATTTTCTATAAAATATCGATGAGGCTTACTTGGGGGCACTTGCTCCTAAATGCCGGTCATGATCCTAAATTGGGTCGTGACATTGTAAAATGACTTTGTTAAATTATTGTTATTTTGACAAATTGATGATTTAGGTTTGTTCTTTATGATATTTGAAAGTTATATTTTAAATTTGAGCTTATTTTGGAGCATATTTGGGTGTTGAATCGTGTGTTTGATTGTTAAAATTCGAAAAATAAGTTTTTATTTTTGGACAAGTTGCACTTCAGACTAAAAAGTCTTAAGTGAATGCAAAAATTAACTGCACTTCAGACCAATTAAGTCTTAAATGCATGCAAATATTACCTGCACCTTAGACTAAATCAGTCTTAAGAGCATCTTAAATTTGCAACTTCAGACGCAAATTTTTACAACTTCATGCCCGCTAAGTCTGAAGTTGAACCTAAAGCGGGTAAATTTATAAATTTTTGTGCAATATTAATATAACTTCAATGGTGACGCTAAAACTAGGTATATATGTAAATCCTCCCCCTAAAAAGGACATTTGCGTAAATTAACCAACATAAAAACTAAAACTTAGAGCCCTTTTTAAAGTCTATAAATACAAAACCAGAAAAATCAAAGCGAACTAATTCAAGCTCAACGTTTGGATTACATTCTTACAAATCGTAAATTTACAAAAGAATTGAGCCAAATACACACTTTTTATAACATGAATGTCTAATCTAAAAGAATATTTTCTTTTTGCTGGTATTATATTTTAAAGGTTTCGTTTGGGCTTTCTAAATTTGGGAAACTTGGGCCTCACTAATATCAAAAGGACAAAAACTATTAATAGGAGGATTAGTGAATGGGCCTTCCAATAAACTTTTTGTCATCCATCTATAAGCAGCCTCTGTCAAGTGATAACCATCCCAATTAATATACTGGTTAGGATCCTCACAACTTGTTGCTGGATAATTGCCACATTGAGCAAAAGGATTAAAATTATATGGACCTCCACCTCCACAACATGTTACAAGTCCTCCCTTCAAAAATCCTGCAATATACGCGTTAAAACTTAGTCTCTTTAGATATTTACATCAAACAAATAGATATTTGACATACATTTGGACGTAATGTCTCTTACTTAATTATAGCGGGTCTCGCTAACATACCACATGAAGGAAGTATGTTAGCAATGTACCAATTTTGTCTTTTCTTTAAATGCTATGATGAATCCGACTAGTTCTACGGCCGATTAGAATGCGATGATCGTGTAAGCAAATGTTTGTATTAAAGGGTAGTCTGGTGCACGAAGCATCACATATTCACGCAGAGTTTAGGGAAGGGTCGCACCGCAAGGGGTGTGATGTAGGCAGCCTACCCTGATGCAAGTATCAGTGGCTGATTCTGCGGCTCGAATTCGTGACCTATAGGTCACACGGAGATTACTTTATCGTTGTTCCAAGACTCTCATTCTAAGAAAATATTTGTATTAAAGAGCAGTCCAGTGCACGAAACATCCCGTAATTCATGCAGAGTTCGAGGAATGGCCGCATCCCAATGGGTGTGGTGTAGGCAGCTTAATTACCCTGTTGCAAGGCTGGTTCCACGACTCGAACACGTGACCTATAGGTCACACAGAGACAACTTTATCGTTGCTCCAAGATTCCCCTTCTAAGCAACTATTTGTATTAAAGGGCAGTCCACAGCACCAAACATCCCGCAATTCATGTAGGGTCCCGGGAAACGCCGAACTCCGAGGGGTACGATGTAGGCAGTATACCCTAATACAAGCGTCAGTGGCTGATTCTATGGCTCGAATATATGATCTATAGGTCACGCAAAAACAACTTTACCTTTGCTTCGAGACTCTCCTTCTAAGAAAATATTTGTATTCTCACTGAATATAAGTTAAATCTAAGTAGAATTACCGTATTTGGTAGGAGCGCGATAGAGTTGCATTGCAGCATTATAGTAATCAGCATAGATAATATTAACATGGGGATGGATCTCTCTAAGACGATGTAATTCCCTTTGAAGAAGTTGATTATGATGGGAAGCAAGGTGATTAGGCCAAATGAGACAACCCAATTCATCATAATCTTCTTCATTCCAGCTCTGGTAATATGTCAAATAAGATGAGGTACATCCAAGAGGTAACACACTTGGCACCATTATTGTCTTTGCCCCAAGCTCCACTAGTTCCTGCATTCAATATAATACGGATTATTACACAAACAGCCAGCCAGTTAATTTCCTAACTGAAATCATATATTATATACACATATTATATATAAATTATAAATATTACATTCGCCATCAAACATAGATATTGATTGCTTTTTTGGTAGTAGTATGATTGCTTTAATAGTTGAAGTTGACTTTAAACATAAATAATACTTAGAAGTGGATTATAAGTGAATTTTAATAAAAAGTTAATAGTATAGTATATACCTATGAAATAAACTTAATCTATATATAATTTTTTTTTCAAGAATCTGTACTTGAATGATAAGTTTCTAATTTAAGAATGCCTTAATATGAATTAGAATAATTGCCAGGTCAAAATATTTGATTTTGACCATTAATATGGAGATTGGATCTACACATATTATATAGGCTGTTGACTGTGGACAGGCTTACTAAATAGGGATATAAAATAACTATGGGACAGAATTATGCTTTGGTGGAGAAGACATGTAGGCACACTACTAACTGGAACCAGCACATGGAATGGATAATCAAGAATGTCAAAGGAAAGACTCCGCGGAGAAGCAGAATTTTCATTAAGAAAATTTAAAAAATAAAAAAGGTAAACTCACGAATAAATCAAGGGAATTCAATAGGTGACAAAGAATTACTTATTGTATGTCGAAAATATTTTTCGGAAAAATATAATTGTCAAGAGGATGAAGGAGCTAGACACTTACATGAGCACCAGAGGCAATAGTGTGGACGACTGAAGGGATGATGGGTAGAATTTCATTTATATTTTTGCCTGAAAGAAGTGCATGTGTATAATCATTGCCTCCAAATTCCCCTAGAAGAAATAATGAGCTCTCCAAAAATTTACTGCAACCTGTCCAAGAGAAACCAAAGTAGGTAAATTTTTTCAATTTCTTCAAATTTTGCAAGAGAATTGAAAATATTCTATCGGGTAAAAGTGAAAATGGATATAGTAGGTCCAAAATAACCCATATAAGAAGTTTTATGTATAAATAAAAGAAATAAAAACAAATTTTATGGTCCGGTCACGGCTCAAGGTCAGTGGCGGATCTATTCTATGGGTTATGGGTGCTGCACTTATTTTTTTTAGTGACAAACCCTATTACTTATATAAATAACTAATAATTCATATAAATACAGTAACTGAACACCCAGGTTCAATAGTAAAGTGACAAGTACTCCTTTAACCTTAACTAAAGGTTTCGAAATCGAACCCTGGTATGAAGACGCATTTATTAGAGAATATCTTATCCAATGTGAGACTTTCCGACACGAATCTAAATTTAGTCGGGTCCGAATATAGATACTGTAAACCAAAAGAAAGGTCAACGAAGGGAGTAGGAAACAAGATAAAGGAATGACATGCACCTGAAGGATTGTGACATAAGTATGGAAGCATTTGTTTGAACCAATCCAATTGATCCCACATAGAAATATTAGTTACTGTGTCATAAATTCCTCTTTTTTCATAGAATTTTGCATCCATAGCTCGAGATCCAACCACTGCAAAGTTTATTCCAGATTGCATATTTCCTCCATCTCTAGCCTCCCATGAAGGTGGTGGAAGTGGAAGTCCATAGTGTTGTGCTGTTATATTAATTATCACAATATAAAGATTAAATAAATTGATATGACAAAATATTGTTCCTCATTGAGCGCAGCTAGAGGGACGGAAGGGGCTTTATTCGAACCCCTTCGCCGAAAAATATTTAAGGCAAAAATTTGTGTTTATGTATATAAAGACATGCAATACTATTTCGCATATAAGGACATGCAATACTATTTCGAACCCGAGACTAACATATGCACAACAGTGTAGCAGTGAAGTCAGGATTTTCATTAAGGGGAGGTCAAAATATAAAGAAATAAACTCACGAAAAAGTCTAGGGGTGTCAATATGTAGCATATGTATATATATTTTAAAATACTTACCTAGCTACAAAGTATAATTTTTCGACAAAGAGATATCGGTTGACACGCCTTGAGTACATGTGACTCCGCCGCTACACGTGTGTATGTTATGATGAAATTTTAGAGTGCAAAAGATAAATAATAGGGCTAAGTAATAGTTGGACTTTCATCCATATATAATGAAAGAAGTTATTATTTTTACTCTCTTGATGAAAAACTTTTTACTTTAAAAAGCATTTTCTGATAATCAAACACCAGTATATAATTTCTTATGAAAATGACTTATTCACTTACAAATCAAACATTATAAAATATTTTTCTAAAAAAAAACATTTTTCGTAAAAAATAACTTCCAAACATACCAAACGTGCGGGTCCGTTTTAAGAACTAACAACAGTATCTTAGACAGGGACTAATTCAACTCTGTCAGCTTTCAGAAATATATTATTAATCATAATTACCTTAAGTAAAATTTCTATTAGTAGTTAAACAACAAAAAGTCCACCAAAACACAATGTTGACAATGATTAGAACTTATAGCAAAGTAGAATTAACTTGTTGATTCCTAAATTTATCCATGACTCAAAAATGTACTCCCTCAGTCCAGTTTATGTGAATCTATTTTCTCTTTGATCCGTTCCAAAAAAAAAAAATGATCTCTTTCTAAATTTGGAAACAATTAAGGTTAAATTTACAATTCTACCCTCAGTGAGAAGTCATTGGTCCGTTCCAAAAGTCTTCATTTTTTTCTTATACAACGTGCCCAATCAAACATATTCACATAAATTGAAACGGAGAGAGTAGAAGTTTCTGGAGAACACCCCCCCCCCCCCCCCCCCCCCCCCCCCTTTCCGAACTCTTTAAAAATGTCATTAGATGGTATATGATCCACCAAATATAGTGTATTTTTTGGAAGGTCCGACACAAATACGGCAACAGTTTTAAAGAGCCCGAGCAACCTAGCACCTAATTAATTAAAAAAGTTTTATACCCACCAATGAGATCAATGAGAAGACGACCATCAGAGCAACGACCAGTGGGACGATTGAAGTAGGTTTTCCCATAGGGAGGAAAATACATGTGAGGTTTTCTATCATACGGATAGAGATGAACTAAGTTTCCAGCGTCAGTAAGAGAATCACCAAATCCAAAAATGGATTTATAACAATTACTTGTAGCAATTTTAGCAAAAGCAAAGAAAATGCATGCAATAAAGTAAATAATTATCAGTTGAGAAGAAGAAGAAGAAGAAGCCATTGGAACTTTTGGAAAAGCCAAAGGGACACAGCCAATATTCTCAAATTGCATGTGTTTAAATACTCGTGGTAGGTATTATACTGTCACATACTTTGTTTTAAATGTTTTTGCTAGCTATACAAATTCAATATCACATGGTCCAATTTAATATCTGGCCCACAGGCTTTGATAGTCTAAAAGATTATTAATATACCAACTTTGGTCCCATTGTTTTTTTAAGGTTTTCTTAATCGTAGATCTATGGTTTTTTTTTTATTTTTAAAAACCTTATTTCTGGTTAAAATTTTTCTTGGAATTACGTACATCTCTAAAAAGAGTGATATAATGTGACATTTATTATTTTGGAACAAACTAAAAAGAAAAATATAATACGTAAAAAGGGAAGAGAGATCGGAGCATACGTCTTAATAAGAGTACTTTGGAGATCACAAAAGATATTAGGGATATTAGCAGGGGCGAAGCTACAGAGCCCAAAGGGTGGTCAACTGACCACCATTTTTCAAGAAATTATATTGTATATATAGGTAAAATATTAAATTTTAATGGTATATAACATATATTGAACATCCTTGATTTTTTTCTTTTTACTTAATTCAAATTTGAAAACCCAAAATAAAATTACTAGTTTCGCCACTGGATATCAGGTATAAAATGTTTATTTTTTAATAGCTTCTAAAGTTTCAGACAGATCCAAACTGGTCTTATACAGGAGAATAGATATCCTTTTTCAACTTTCTAGAGTAGTCACCTGTGGTTATAAAAGAAAATAAATTCTGACAGAAATTTTATTTAATGATAAAATATAGTTCTCTCCAGCAGAAAGAATCATCTCAGGGGTTTTCGTTTACTATCCTTTACTGCAAAAGCATGTTGGTTTAATCAATTAATCTCTTGTAATTATCGATAAACTCTTCTGCATTGTCAAAGATTAAAAGAAAATGTTAATTTTTCTTATTTAATGTTAAATTATTATTATAATTTTTTTTTTATGGATGACGGAATTGGTTCTTCGTTTCATAGCTGACATCATCTAACTATCCAATTTAGAGACAAGTTCTTAAATCTTAATTGTCTTAACAAACATGCAAGATAACACTGCGTACAATAAATCTTTATGCTCGGGTTATTTTTGGATCCCGTGCATAGCGAGAGCTTAGTGCATAGGATTGCCCTCTTTCTTCGCAACACATGTGAATTACTACCTTCTTAATTATTTTAATGAGAAAAAAAAATGTTACTAATGCAATTGGAGAAAATGAAATCTTTTCACATGCTTATAAATAAATATATAATACTTTAATACAGAAATCCCTGTTTGATTGGACGTACTAGCTAGCTAGTCACAATCTTGTCATGTTATGCTTATCTTTATTTTAACTCATTTTTTCCTTAGTATAATTATTATAAGCTGTCCATGTGGGATGGAGATCAAACGTATATATAGACGGTTGAACGTACAGATAATGAAGGAGAAATACAAGCTATTAAGAACCCTTTGGCCATGAAATTTTTTTCACTTTTTTTCGTTTTACTTTTTTCAAAATTATTAGTTGACAATGAAAATTTTCAATTTTCACTTAAAGATAAATTTTGAATTTCTTTGAAAATTTCAAAACTCCAAAAGGATGTTTTAAAAAAAAATTCTCACATCACTCACAAAAACTAAAAAATAACCCAAAATTGTATTCATTTCCAAATACTGCTCTACTTTTTAAATATCATTTTCACTTGAAATTTATTTTACTTTTTTTCCGAAATTTTACAATTCTTATATCCGAAAACGCACTAAAAACACTCAGAGGAACAATGAGACTCTGAGGCAAATATACAACGTTATTATGAGTAAGTGTGAACGCAACAATTTTTATCTAGACTCTGTACATGTATTAAGAATTTTATTAAATATTTATAAAATACTTGACTATGAAACTAATTAATATTGTATGTTGAATTAAAATCCTTGTGGAAAGTTATAAACTTCAAATGTTGAATTCGCCTCTGATGAAACTACCGGGAGAAAGAAAGTCCAGACCTACTTGCGATAATAAGGGGTCACCGGTGAAAGTACGGGGGGAGGAGGGGGGGGGGGGTTGAATTGTTGATTTTTGTATTTTAATCGCTACTAGTTGACTAGTTTTCTAATTAGTTGACTAGATGTAATAACGAGATAATAGGAAGAACAATATTTAAGATGCAGAAATAAAGTGCGGGAATTAAAGACACCGGAATTTTTATACTGATTCCGATTCAATGTGAATCCTAGTCCAGTCCCCTTGGGTTGCAGCGGAGTTCTCTTTCAATGAATGAGTTTCTTGAGTACAATCGTGAATGGTGTGGTTTACACCAATGGTTCAGTTTTTACGTCACTCGTTTCTTTTTGATACAATGTCTCACCAGTGTTGTTCTCTCTTTCTTCTCTAGCTTGTTACACAGCAGGTCTAGTAGAGCTACAATGTCTGTTTGTAGTAGAACAAAGAGAGGGTATTTGGTTCGATCAAATTATGTTTCTCTAAGGCTTAAGAATGAGTATAAATACTTTGCAGGATGTCGTTGCTGAAGAGAATTTCCAACCCAAGAAGTTTGATCCTTGAAAAGAAATTGATTCTTTCCAAGAATAATGTTATTTACTGCGCTCTTCCTTGATGAAATGACTTTAATAGATTTCCTTCTACAGGTCTTGATAGCGCCGGTTTTTCTCCTTAATTTTTGGTCCTTCCAGTAATAGCAACTTGATTGATCATTTTGCAAGATCTTCGATGCTTTTTTTTTCCCGCTTAAATCAATCTCGGATTGAACTCCTTGCCTTTGATTGATTTCTTCAATCTTGAATGCTTTCTTTGAGTTCCTTTAATTGATTCCTTCAATCTTGGATGCTTTCCTTGAGTCCCTACACCAAGAGTAATTATATTATTTTCATCATTAAAACTAAAACCTAGCAATCTCTCCCTTTTTGATGATGACAAAATAATATCTGTAAACATCAGTTGACTTCCCTGTATTTTACTCACCCTCAATGAGTGCAGTTAACTTTACCTAAATAGGTGTTGTTGAGACTACTTCCTTTAGTCGATTTCTTGTGCATAATCTATAACTCCCCCTCAAGAGGTGCCTCATGTACCTCTAGCCGACTTCCTTGCATGTACCTGCACGACTATATATCCTTTCTCCCCCTCAAGAGTTGCCTCATCCAACGACTAGTTATCCAGTCCAAAACAACACAGCAAAAGATATTGCCTAAAACTTCCACATTTACGACGTAGGAGATAGGTAAGAGTGTTGCAAATCGCCTCCTTCAGTTGATCAAAGCTGGCATTGGCTGAGACAGTCACTCCATCAAGCTTGTCGTGTACCTCCGTGATTGCCTTGACTGTGTTTTCCCTAACTCTGAGAACTGCAACTCTTATATTTGAAACATCAGACCCTGTTTCTTTGGATATTGCATAAATGTCTCCAACAATGGACAAAGTAGTAGTAAGAAAATCTTTGATGGCGGACAACTGATTGTCAATGGCAGCTAGTTTCTCAGAAATGTCAGGGTCACTAGGACTATGATGGGAAACAGAGGATTTGACTTTGAAACAGGATGAACATGTTTGGCCTCACCTTCTTTCTTATTAACCCATGAGCCCTTCACACACATATACCCTCATACTTGCAAACGCTTTGGAATTGTAGGATTTAGAGACAGAGATGAAGGGATATTCAGAGATAGAGATATTATGGGCTTCCAGAATGTGAGGGATGGCCATGCCATATGGTATACTAGTGGGATCATCAGCACTTTCAATCATAAAATTGATGACCCAGGAGGAAATTTTGATCTTGAGTTTTGTCACAAGACAATAGACAAGAAAGGTATCTCTTTTGAGAGAAGGTGGAGAAATACCCAGTACGAGGAAGAATAGTAGTTGCAACAATGTGGGCTAGAACACGAGTTTCAAAACTAACATCACTTGGACCTAATTGGTTTGGGAGAGATTCAGATGGACACTCAACAATACACCGTTTTGCTTGATCAAAAGAGATTTCAAAATCATCAGGCCACGAAATTTTGAAAACCGTGGGAAAACCATACCACTTACACTAGAAAATTGAATCAAACATGGCATAATCAAGAACAATGCGCTTCCCTAACACTAAGGATTCCAACTTGTCAGACTTACTAGAACGAAGATTTGCATAAAATATACTAGGGGTTCATAAACTTTATGAAGGGGAACATAAAAGAATTTTGACCAGCCTTGATAAACGAACAAATCTTTTACCTTACAATTTAGGCTTCCATGTCATCAAGGTCGACTACCCTCCCATGAACAATTGGCTTATCTTTCAAAGCGATGAAAAAATCCTTGTTTGGAGAATCCCAGAAATTTTTGTCAGACTCTAAAGAACTAGAGAGATCTATTTTCGACTTCTTTGGAGTAAAGGATTCAGGGGGTTCTTCCATAGGTATTTTTCCCAGGGCTTTTTACTCCTAAAGGTATGAGAATGATCTGAGAGGTCAGCCTGAAAGGTCCGCCTGAGAGGAGGCAAAACCTTCTAAATGGTCAGACCCTAGGTGTACTTGTTCTAGAGGCTAAGAAGGGGGTTTTGCTTTGGAGCGAGTACTCTTCCTGGTAGAGGAAAGTTGTTTTTGAAGTGTTTGGACATGGAAAGACTTTGGTTGAGGAAAGTTTTTGGAGAGGGTTTCTAGGTGATGGAGACGATAGAGATTGAAAAGGGGTTTTAGGTATTAAAAGAAGGGCTTTTGACGGTTGAGAACAGAAAAGGAAGGGGTGTGAGTTGTTCAGATGTGATGATTGGTTTCCTTCTTTGAAATATACAACTGATGTGAAAAGAGAGGAAAAGAGAGGGAATTCGGAGGCGCAATAATTTATTAGAAAAATAATTGAACATTAGACATACATAAAAATAATAGTAACACATAGGTCCTAATATTAATGACTAATGCAAATAATACAAAGTAATTCTCTTAAAGAGCAAAATCAGTTCTCTAGTAAAGGCTTAGTAAAAATATCCGCTAATTGATCAGTAGTTCCAACAAAAGATAGTTTTATATTTCCCTTAAGGACATGATCTCTAATAAAATGATGCTTTATGTGTATATGCTTTGCCCTAGAATGATGCACATGATATTTAGAGAGACATATATCACTAGAGTTATCATAGAAATTTGGTATAGGTTTAATGAATAGTTCATAGTCACCCAATTGATGAGACATCCATAGTAATTGTGCACAACATTGTCCAATGGCGATATACTCAACCTCAGTTGTGGATAATGTGACTGATCCTTGCTTTTTACTGTTCCAAGATATCGGTGCCTTTCCAAGTAGTTAGCATGTTCTACTAGTACTTTTTCTGTCTTCCTTATCACCTGCAAGATCAGCATCTGAAAAACCTTCTAGTTTATAATTGTTAGAGCGGGGATACCACAATCTATGAGAGAAATTCCAATAAGATATCGAAAAATTCTCTTTACTACAGTCAAATGTGATTCTTTAGGAGCTGACTGAAACCTGGCACATTAACATACACTGAACATAATATTCGTTTGACTAGCAGTTAGATAAAGAAGTAAGCCAATCATTCCACGATACTTAGTTTCATCAACAGGATTTCTATGTTCATCTTTGTCGAGACTGGTTGAAGGACTCATTGGTGTGCCAATAGCTTTGGCATTGCTCATTCCGAACTTTTGAATCAACTCCTTTATATATTTTGTCTGACATATGAACGTTACTTCTTCAGATTGTTGAATTTGAAGTCCAAGAAAGAACGTTAGCTCCCCCATCATACTCATTCGAATTCGCTTTGCATAAGATTTGAAAATTCTTTGCACAAAAGAGGATTAGCACTACCAAAAATAATATCATCAACGTAAACTTGAATAATGAGATTACCTTCTGATGATCTTTTAATAAATAGGGTAGTATCTACTTTACCTCTTGTAAATCCGTGATCAATAAGAAATGTGCTAAGTCTTTCGTCCATGCTCGTGGAGCTTGTTTAAGTCCATATAGCGCTTTGGTCAGTTTATACACATGGTAGGGAAACTTTAAATCTTCAAAGACAAGAGGTTATTTCACGTATACCTCCTCTTCAATGAAACCATTCAAAAAGTGACTTTTAACATCAGTCTGGAACAGTATGAATCTTTTAAAGGATGCATATGAAAGAAGAATCTGTATAGATTCCAGTCAAGCCACTGGAGCGAAGGTTTCATCATAGTTGAATCCTTATTGTTGTGAGTATCCTTGTGCAACTAATTTGGCTTTGTTCATCACAAATTTTTCATCATCATTCAGCTTATTTCTGAAAACCCATTTTGTTATAATTACGGGAGCATTTTATGGCTTGGGCATCAATTTCCATACTTGATTTTGTCGAATTGATCTAGATATTCCTACATTGCTTGCAACCAGCTTAAGTCTTTCAAAGCTTCCTCTATTTTTCTTGGCTCAATTTGGCAGATTAGTGCTATATTTGCTTTCTTCTTGAGAGCTCCCCTGTTTTTCATTCCTCGCTTGGATCTCTTATGATGAACTTTTGAGGATGTTCTGGTTCAATTATCCATTCATTTGGACGAATTGTATGAGTAGTTGACTCCTTTGGAGGTTCTGATTGGTTATTGCTGATGTCATTAGTTAACTCTATCACACCATCAGGTTTATTGTCGACTCTTTAGATTTGCTTGTCTCCTGAATTTCCTGAGTTTGATCATCATCACCTGCAGTAGTTCCTTTCTCGGACGAAGTGTTATTCTCATCAAAGATAACATGTACTGACTTTTCTGCACATAATGTGCGTTTATTATAGACTCTAAAGGATCTACTATTCAATGAATAACCCAGAAAAATACCTTCGTCACTTCTTGGATCAAATTTTCCAAGATTGTCCTTACCATTATTATGAATGAAATACTTGCTTCCAAATGGATGAAAGTAACTTATATTGGGTCGTTTACCTTTCCTCAATTCATAGGGAGTCTTCTTCAGCGTAGGTCTTATGAGACATCGATTGAGAATGTGACATGTTGTACTTACTCCTTCTGCCCAGAAGTGATTTGGCAGCGAATATTCTAGTATAGTTCTTGACATATCCTATAAGGTCCTATTTTTTCGTTCAACAACTCCATTCTGTTGAGGTGACCTTGGAGCGGAGAAATTGTGAGTATATCCTTGATCGTTGTAGAAATCTTCAAATGCTCTACTTTCAAATTCTCATCCGTGATCACTTTGAATAGTTGCAATAAGATATTCCTTTTCTCTTTCTACCTTTTTATAGAAGATCTCAAAAAAATTCAAAGCTTCATCTTTGTGTGATATAAAAATCACCTAAGTGAAACGTGTGTAATCATCAACAATAACAAATGCATATCGTTTTCCTCTTATGCTAGCAGTTCTGGTAGGTCCAAATTAGTCCATATGAAGCAATTTCAAGGGTTTTGAAGTGGATACAACATCTTTGTTTTTGAAAGAGTTTCTGGTTTGTTTACCAATATGATATGCATCACATACATAATTTCTAGAAAAATTTATTTTGGGTAAACCAATAACTAAATCATACTCGGAAAGTTTTTCTATCAAATGCATGCTTGCATGACCAAGTTTCTTATGCCATAACAATGGATCATCAGATATGGACGTCAAGAAAATATGACCATCTATATTTTCAAAACCATTAAGAATATAGACATTTTCATACCTTTTACCTAGGAGCATTATTTTACCTGTCTCATGTTCAATAACACATCCTATTTTCTTGAACTTTACTTCATACCTCGAGTCGCATAGCTGACTTATACTCAGAAGATTGTAGTTAAGTCCGTCAACAAGATAAGATTCAGTGATATCACAATTATTATTGAAAGGAACTATTCCGGTACCGACTATCTGAGTCATCACCAAATTTGACATTTCCTCCATCTATTTTTGTAACTTCTTTAAACAGGTTTTTGTCACTTGTCATGTGTCTGGAACACGCACTATCCAAGTACCATTTTCCTTTGAGACTCCTTCTGTGGTGTTCCTGCCAAACATAATTATCACTTCATTTTAGGTACCCAAGCTTGCTTGGGTCCTTGTTGGTTAGTATTACTGGATTTAGGATTGTTTTTGGGTTTCCAAATCCATCCTAAGACATTTGACTTACGAAATCGACAAAAGGAATACTTGTGACCATTTTTATTATAGTAGTGACATGTAGGACATGATCCATTTTTGGATCTCCCGTTTGTGTGAGTACTAGTGGACTCTATTCTAGTTGGTCCTTCTCCAGTTGACTTGTAAGTCGCCTGGTTCGACTTTACAGAACTATGACTGGTGTATTTGCGCATGCCATTGAGTTGCATTTGAAATTCATCAGATTCATCTTGAAGTACTTCTTTTTCAATTTCGCATACTTCAAGCTTGAGTTTCCAATCTTTTATTTCTCTGTTGAGTCTCTTTATTTCATTCATCATCTTTGAGACTCTTTCAAAGTAAGGTCAAGAATATCCTGCAATTCATTACATCGTCACAGTTATAAAGTCTTATCTCGGTTTTTTCACCTCGTGCCGTGAAACAATTCTCATTGTCATATTTGCAATCATCATCTGAAATGTCCTCGTCTGTCCAGCATCTTGAGAGCTTGTTCATGTCATTTTCCAAAATTTTCATGAAGCATAGATTTGCTATCTCCTCGTGTTCTGATCTGTCTTCATCACTCCAGCTTCCAAATGATTTGTTCTTGTTAAAACCTCTGGAGACCTTTCTTTTAAGTTTAGGACATTCATCTTGAACATGCCCAAATCTTCCACATTCATAGCATTCCATCATTTTTGTAATGTTCATTGTATTGCCTAGTTCGTCTGGATGGTATTCTGCCTCTTTTTGTATTCTTTTATATCTCCTCATTAAACCATCCATTTTTCTTAATACCATGGCAATTTCTTCTTGTAGAGCTTCAGGGTCATCATCAATGTCATTGTCTGTTCTTTTAGTTGTAGCCTGGAACGCAAAAAATTTCTTTTCTCTTCTTGATTTGTTTTATTGAGATGAGTTTTTTTGAAAGCTATAAGTTCTCCTCGAAGTTCATCATATGATAATTTGTTCAAATCCTTTGACTCAAGAGTAACTACCTTTGTCTGCCAAGTAGTGAGTAGACTTCTCATAAGTGACTTCAAGTTTATCCCACATCTCTTTGGTTGTATCACAACTGTAGATTTACTCGTATTCCTCACCACTTATAGCATTATAAAGCAGATTCCTTGCTTTAGCATTAACTTGCACAACTGCCATTTATTCATCAGTATATTCAGGATCAGCAGGTGGTTCAGCAGCAACGGGCAGTAGGTAATTTCCCTTTCTGATAACTCTCCAAACCTTGACATAATAAGACTTTGCATATATTTCCATACGCACTTTTCGGTGAGAGAAATGTTGTCTATTGAAGTATGGTGGCCTCACTTGCGATGTTCCTTCCTGAAAGAGAGCTCCGGCGATAACTTGATTTGCCATGATCTTTCTCACAAGCTATTAAGCAAAACAAAATGTGAGCCTTGCTCTAATACCAATTGAAAGTACAAGAAGGGGGGGGGGGGGGGGGGGGGAATTTTTGTTTTTTATATTTTA
>ML253360.1:0-29043 GCA_005239495.1 Nicotiana undulata
ATCTGTGTTCCGAGGCTCCGAGAGCCTCCGTTAGTCTAACCTCGATATGCGTGCGCAGCCCGGACATGTAGTCGGGAAGCTATTATGTGAAAATCTGATAAAAACTGAGTTTTTATAATTAATAAATGAATATAGTTGACTTTGGTCAACATTTCTGGTAAACGGACCCGGACCCGTGATTCGACGGTCCCGGAGGGTCCGTAGGAAAATATGGGACTTGGGCANCAATTGTTTTCTGAAAAATATAAAGGATTTTGAAAATGAATAATTATAAGAAAACTGTGTTGCCGGGCCCGTTTTCCCACCCTTTGGGCCGTGACTGATACTCACTAGGTACATATTTGTTTATTTGTACTCATGCTACGCTTCTGTACTTAATTGTACAGGTTCTGAGGTTGTTGCACCTGGTCACTATTTCGGTGTCCGTCATTGAAAATACCATCCGGACTCGACTACACGGTGAGCTGCTCCTCTTGGCGTTCCTCAGCAGCACTGTGGAGTTTTCTACTATTATTGGGATACTCCTGTCTATTCTTTTCAGATAGTAGTACTTCTATTTTTGTCTAGCTTTGTATATTCCACTAGTTGCCTGTGGACTTGTGACACTAGGTCCTGGCAGACGTAGTTGACTCGCTAGTATTTTGCTACTCTGCTTATGCTGGCAAACGATTTTTGAGTTACTTTAAATCAATTCGCCTCACTTCCCCACTTTCATTAAAGGACTTCTTAAATTAAAACTGGATAAGTGTTTGAACATCTCATTAATTTAAGTAATTTTGTTAGCAAACTAGTGTTGGCTTGCCTTACTCCCGTATTAGGCGCCATCACGACCTGAATTAGAATTTGGGTCGTGACACAAGTGAAAAATGATTCAAAAATCTAATGGTGACTCTTGGTTCATAAGACAAGGTGGCATATTTTGGAAGCTTGTTGGCTAAGTCATCACAATGGTGTGGCCCACACTCCAATATTGTAAGAGACCTTCCTATATAATTAAGAGGGAGGTGTATGTCGCTATGTAACGGATGTAGTCTCAAAAATGAATTCATATGAAACTTCATAATAGTATAGAAATGTGAGATTTGCGATTCTAAGGAAGTGCGGTGCAATCTTTCTCAAGAATATCATACGGAGTTGTCCCTATTTCGATCTCGCTGTTACATGTTTCGTCGCGATTGACGTGTGTAAGAGAGAATGTCAAGAGAATCGGCTCAGGTATGTTAAGGCTATCCCTTATTTTCATTTGCCATGATCAATTTGATACACACGAAACGAGCAAACACGCAACTTTCAAAAATGACTATATTCTTAAAATTACTAGGGGTTCCTATGTTCTTGATTCCCCGTATGTCCTATTATTCTATTTTCACTTCATGGGTCTCAAAAGAATATGTTAGTTGATATAGTTTATTTTATGATATTAATCGAAAGCATAATGATCTTATGACATTCCGAGAGATCTTATTGACTTACTTAAGTATGCATTGCATTCATTTATACATGTACATTGACCCATGACTAGATGGCATTATATACGCGTATATTATATGTATATGGGGTATGGGGAAAAGTTATGGCGTTATATACGCACCACCACCTGATCAGCAGGGATACGTTAATGATTTTTTCCACAGTGGTCGAGATGATATGATGGGATGACCTCAGAGGCTTGATGATGTTATGTACGCATATACATATGCATGGTATGACAGTTATACACATATGCATGACATTATAAATATTTTATGATTCACAGAGCTATTTAGACTTACAGGTTGAGTCCTTTACTCCATGTTTCTTTCAGGTCTATCGTATACGGCTTTTCCCGCCTTACATAATTGGTACTTTATTTGAACTAACATCCCTTTTTTCTAGGGACGCTGCGTTTCATGCTCGCAGGTCCCGATAGACAGGTTGATAGTCCTCCAACTAGGATATCCACTCGACGGAAGGTGTTGCTGCGCTCCATTTTCTCCGGAGTTGCTTATTTGGTCATTATGATTTGGACATATATTGATTAGCATGGCGGGGTCCTATCCCGATCTTTATGACGTTTATTGAGTCTTAAGGCATGTAGACAAATTTCATGTATATGGATACTTGTATTTCCTTGTCGGCCTATGTTTTGAGTATATAAAGGATCATGCCGGCCTTATAGACCCGTACGTCATATGTATAAGTCGGTATATTATGTTGGGTCATCCTATATCGAGTATTTTCTCATGCATTATTCTAGTTATCTCATTACAGCATTTCTGGTTCATTTACCAATGATAATATAACACAAACGATACGCTACATTGGTACTCGTTGAGTAAGGCACCATGTGTCCATCGCCGCCCATCGGTTTGGTTCGTGATGCGTACGACCCAAATATAGCCAAAAGCAATTACATATTATAAATATAACTATAAGAAACTAATCTAAATAATGAAATTATGATTTTAACAAGGAACTAAAAAATCATCCCAAAATGTCGACCCGAGCCCACATCTCGTAATAGGGTAAAATTCACAAAATCTGAATACTCATTCCACCACGAGTCCAACCATACCAAAATTACTCAAATTCGATACCAAAATCTCGATCAAAAACCTCAAAATTCGGTCTAAGAACTTTACATCTTTTTCCCCATATTTCTCGACCCAAATCCTTAATATAATGAATAAATTAATGATATATTAGTGGAATATAATAAAAAATAAGTCAAGAATCCTTACCTAAATATTTTCTCTGAAAATCCCCCAAACGCTTTCCTCAATTCGAGCTCTCAAAGTCCCAAAAATGTAAATGAGAGAAAACCCTCAATTTTGAAATTTTAATCTGCTGCCTAGGTGTTTACCAACGCGATCGCGGAATTTTTCATGCGATCGTGTAGAACAAAATTGTTACCATCTCAAACACATACTTCACGTACGCGAAAGATGCTATGCGAATGCAAACCACTACCATGCCAAGCTCCTTCCTCCTACACAGCGAACGCGGCAAAGGCCACGCGTTCGCGTTTCACTGGCCCAAGCAGCTTCGTGATTGCGTATCCATATATGTGATCGCATAGAGCAGACCATGCGTGCCAAATACCAGAGCTTCATTATTGTGTCCCCTCTTTCGCGATCGCATAAGAGTATACCAGAACTGGAAGAATAAGAAATTTCAGCAACTCCAAAATGTTCTGAATGCGCCGAACATGGTCCGAACCACACCCGAGGCTCCCGTGACCTCAAGGAATAATACCTACAAGTACTTAAGACATCATACGAACTTAGTCAATCCTTCAAATCACATCATACAATGCTAAAATCACGTATCGCACCCCAAATCAAGCTTAATGAACTTATGATCTTCAAACTTCCACATTCGATGCTGAAACCTATCAAATTACGTCTATTTGGCCTCAAATTTTGCACATAAGTCATATTTGACTTTACGGACCTACTCCAACAGACGGAATCGGGATAAAACCACGATATCAAAAAGTCCACTCCCGGTCAAACTTTCCAAACAAATTCCAACTTTCTAACTTTAGCCACTTAACGCCGAAATGATCTACAGACCTCAGAATCAACACGCTCCTACGAGAAAAATAACCATACGGAGCTATTGGAATCGACGAAACTCCATTTCAGAGTCGTATTAACACATGTCAAACTAGGCCAACTCTTACAACTTAAACTGCAAACTTAGAGACTATGTGTCCTATTTCACTCCGAAACTCTCCCGAACCCAACACCAAGCACCCGGGCGAGTCAAGTAACCACAAAGTGAAACAGAGGGAGCAAAAAATAGGGGATCGGGTCTAATACTCTTAAACGACTTGCGGAATCGTTACAACTCTGAACAAGATGGGCAATATAAGCTGATCATTTATCAGTTCCTAGACCACGATATGGCGCTAAAACTCCCAAAGCCATTATGTAAACACGATATGAAGCTAACTATGAGAAAGGCGCAACATTCACTCAAGCACTATAAGGGCAAATTCAATTTTTCTATTCTTACTAATATTCAAAGGAGTTAACAAGAACTAGTAGCAAAAAAAGTGGTGCCCAACCTTTAAATTCAACTTCTATATTCACATAACATCGAAGTATACATTAAGCAAGGATGCTAATCAAATACGCTTTGCATGAAACCACAGCTTTAGCTGATAACTTTATTTAAGCAGTAGAAACGATCCCAGCCTAATTGTTCAAAAGGCACCCAACAAAGAAAATAACTATAGCTAACACTATGTAAAGGATAAATCGGATAAAATACATTACATCAACTGAGATTTAAAAATACCTTCAAAGGATGTTTATCACATCGAACTTCCTCCGTGCTAACGTGCTTTCTCTTTTTGGGTTTAACAACAACATTTTGTTGTATACCGAACGCATTTGTTATTTTTTTCCTTTTTTTTTTGTATACATTGCATCAACTCGTTTTTTTCTCTTTGATTGTCCTTTTGAACGGCTATTGCATAGGGTGAGTTCGACCCCTTTAACACTGTAACTTCAAAATCAAAGTCATAATCAACATTAAGAAATGAAGATTTGATCATTGTTGCTTTAATTTTGATTTCTTCGCGGTCGAATTTTTACTCATTTTTCAACTAGGCAAGAATGTTGATCTTGTCTTCGAAATTCTACAAAAGACTCTTGATTTAGACAAATAGTTAAGAAAAAAAATTAAGAAGAAACCAGAAGAGAGCATTTATCGGAGAAAAATAGAGAGATTTGGGTGATTTAAAAAATATGAAATTTGGGGAAGATAGAGAAGAATAGCGTTAAAGAAGGAGAGAGAAGTGATGTGTTGAACGTTACTTTTGATTTTGAATAAAAATAGATTTGGCTATAATATTCCAATTAAAAGAAAGAAAAACTTAAAGTTGGGCTATAGGGTGCAAATATCTAAAACTAATGTTCTTTTATGCCAATTCTCTTAGTAGCTTGTTATACCATGCCATTTTTCCTTGGATATTCACCGGAATTCGGATGCCCAAAACTTGGTTGAGAATTGAGGTGAAAACAATTATATTTATCAAATCTCTTTGAAACGGTCATTTGACGTAGGCTTTGTCAAAGGTGTCAAACCTTGGACAAACTCTTATTTGTTATTTTTGTTCACTTGTTTGTTGTAAAATAGGTAAAGGTTATGGCTTATTTCTTCCCCCAACCTAATTAGGACAATAACAACTCAGTATAATTCCACTTATATGAATGAATAGCATGTTTGGCCAATTCTCTAAGGTAAATTTTTTTTTAAAAGTTTTATAATGCAGAAATATTAGCTTCTCCCAGAAAGTGAAGCAGAATATGTTTCTAATTTTCCTCTTGGAAATATCACTAAAAATTATAATATTTAGTTATTTTAAACGTGATTCTCCAAATATATAAGTATTTTTTAGGATAAAAGTTTAATATATGATAAGTTTTGGGGCGAGTAATTTTATATTGTTAAATTATATTTTGCTATATATTTAAACCATTAAAGGAATAAAGTAATTTTAAATATTATTTAATATTTTATTTAATAAAAGAATTAGTTATAGTCAATCATAATAAATATTTAAAATTATTTATCTACTTCAACAATATTACTTGTAAAGTAAATCTTTTCATGTTCTTATACATAATTTGACACTTAAAAGCACTTTTTGAAAAGCATGGCCAATTACAAATTACAACAACAATAACCCAGTAATACCACAAGTGGAATCTGGGGAGACTAGTATGTGTATACGATTGAAATCGGGGCCACTCGATTTTACTATTTGGTCCAGATCAGAATGTTGCATCGAAGGTCGACTTCAACTAAATCACGAAGCTGAGGCATCGAGTCCGAGATCGAAGTATCTTTCGAGATCGAGGTTGGTAACAATTGAAGCCAAGAGAGAAGACACCGAGTGATATTGGAGATGGCTTAATAACGGAAGAGCGAGATATCCGTGACTGGTCGAGGATCACGGCGTAAATCTCGAAACGCATCAAATCTGAAGCGAGTAATTATCTAATTATGTGATTTCCTTCTGTAATTAGAGTTATACCATAAGTATGATTTCTCTACTATATAAAGAAGAGTTCTAATCATTTGTAAGGCATAATTATTCACATAGATCAAAGCAATAAAATTCTTTCTTTCTCGCTTACATTATTCATCAGCCTGCTATATTTGCTAAATGTTCTTGCACCTATCAGTTCGAGAGTACTTCGAATCGAGGGCTGAGTTCTGTTTGAACAACTTGTTTGCTTTACTTATAATTTAATTCTATCATTCATTTTCGTATTTATCAATTGGTGTTGGGTGAAACCACATATCCTTAAAACCACAATATAAGTTTAATTGTTATCCAAATTTTAGGGTAAACAGCTTGGCGCCCACCGTGGGGCTAAGGATATTAGTGATTGTTCAATACTGGTTTCGATAACACACACTATTTTACGCTTGTTCTTGTAAGTGTTTTTGTTTTCAGGATAAAATATGTCAAACTTGCAAACAGCACCCATACAGAGTGACAACGACCTCGAATTTCACAGGGAAAATGACAATATAGTCGCCCTAGGGATCGAGGTGCCTCAGGCCAATCTCGAAGGAACACCCATTGTCAAACCAGTCGACGTGAGTTCATATATCGCCTTAAATGCAAATTTGGGCGCTAATCCCAAATGAAGCGTACGCAAAGAAGGCCAATCTGGTGGTCGAGGTACGCAGGGCAGAGGAGACGGAGGAGTCAGCCTCTAATTAATATTCGAGTTGTTATAGGCTCAACAAGTCACTGTTGCATAGCTACAAAATCATCATCGAGATCTAAGTGGGGTCGAACCGGAAGTCTCACGCCGAACCGAGCCAGTGCCAGAAAGGTCAAACACCAAGAATCGGGGACTAACACTGCCATTATGAAAATGCTCAAGGATCTCACCAAATGAATTGAATCGGGAGAAAAGAAAATTGAGGCAAATGATAAGAAAGTAGAGACGTACAACTCCCGGGTTGACCAAATACCGGGGGCACTGCCGTTTTTAAAAGGTATGGACTCAAATAAGTTTGTGCAGAAGCCGTTCCCCCAGAGTGCGGCTCTGAAGCCTATTCCGTAGAAATTCCGCATGCCGGAAATCCCTACGTACAATGGGACCACCGATCCTGATGAGCATGTCACCTCCTATACATGCCCCATAAAAGGAAATGATTAGGAAGATGATGACATCGAATTTGTTATACTGAAGAAATTTAGAGAAACTCTATCGAACGGGGCAATGATCTGGTATCACAATATACCACCGAATTCCATCGGCTCATTCGCCATGCTTGCAGATTCTTTTGTAAAGGCACATGCAGGGGCAATAAAGGTTGCGGCGAGGAAATCGGACCTTTTCAAAGTCAAATAAAGGGATAACAAAATGCTAAGGGAGTTCGTATCTCTATTCCAGATGGAAGGCATGGAATTACCACCGGTCACACACGATTGTGATGTTCAAGCCTTTACTTAAGGGTTGAACGAACAGAGTTTGGTGGCATCACGTCAACTGAAGCAGAATTTAATTGAATATTCGGCGGTAACCTGGGATGATGTACATAATCGGTAACAGTCGAAGATCAGGGTCGAGGATGATCAATTGGAAACCCCTTCTGGTTATGTATATCTGAACAGGATCGTAGGCAGAAATCAGAGGGATATCGACAGGGAACCTCGATCGAACAGAGACCGATATCAATTGTACAACGCAGATCACAGAAACAGCGGCCTGGGACGCAATCCCATCCGAAATGATCGAAGGAGCGATCGTGGGTAGAGTTCTCGAGGACATATGAGCAAAAGTGGTTTTGATAAACATGATGATCCCACAGAGGCACCACGATTATCGGAGTACAACTTCAACATCGACGCATCAGGTATTTTGTCTGACATTGGGAGAATCAAAGATACTAGGTGGCCCAAACCCCTACAGACTGATCCTTCCCAAAGAAACCCCCATCAAATATGCAAGTAACACGGTACACATGGCCACAGAACCGAAGACTGCTGGAAAATGAGGGAGGAGTTGGCATGTCTATTCAACGAGGGCCACCTTCGAGAGTTCTTGAGCGATCGAGTCAAAAAACATTTCTGAGAAAGGGACGCCAACAGGAAAAATGAGCAGGAAGATCCACATCATGTGATCCATATGAGCGTCGGTGGGTCGATATTCCTCAAGGGCCTATTTTCAAACACACTAAAGTATCAATTGCTAAGGAAAAAGGGACCCGAGATTATGTGCCAAAAGGCATCGTATCATTCAACGATGAGGAAGCAGAAGGAATCTCTCAACCCCAGAATGACACTCTGGTAATTTCTATCTTTATGAATAAAATTCAGGTTAAGCGTCTTTTAATTGATTCAGGGAGCACGGAAAATATTATTCGATCGAGGGTCGTGGAGCAGCTCAGCCTACAAGATCAAATCGTACACGCAGCTCGGGTTCTGAATGGTTTTGTCACGCCCCAAAACCAAGGGACACGACCGGCACTCGACCGGGTAGTCCAAGTCAAGCGGACCTCTAATCCGCTTTCAAACGAGCCAAACTACCCATAGACTTCCGACTGAGAGCGTCGCCACCACATTCGCCTTTCCTGGATGGTACAAGATGTTCATATCATAATCCTTAAGCAATTCTAACCACCTTCACTGCCTTAGATTCAGTTCCTTTTGCTTGAATAAATAATGAAGACTCTTGTGGTCTGAGAACACATCCATGTGGACTCCATAAAGATAATGCCGCCAAATTTTTAATGCAAACACGACAGCCGCGAGCTCCAAATCACGCGTCGGATAATTCTTCTCGTGATTCTTGAGTTGCCTTGAAGCATACGTTATGACCTTCCCACGTTGCATCAACACACACCCCAAACCAAACTTTGAAGCATCGCAATAAACCACAAATCCCTCTGTACCTTCTGGCAAGGTCAATACCGGTGCCGAAGTCAATCTCGATTTCAATTCCAGAAAACTTTTCTCACAAGCGTCGGACCACTGGAACTTCACTGCTTTCTGCGTCAATTTAGTCAATGGGGAGGCGAGGGTAGAGAATCCCTCCCAAACCTCCGATAATACCCTGCTAGGCCCAAGAAACTGTGAACCTCCGTCGGGGTCGTGGGTCTAGGCCAATCTTTCACTGCTGCGATCTTCTGGGAATCAACCTGAATCCCTTCTCTGGAAACAACATGACCCAAAAACGCGACTGATTCTAGCCAAAACTCACATTTCGAAAATTTAGCATACAGGTGGTGATGACGAAGAGTCTGTAGGACTGCTCTAAGGTGATTAGCATGATCTTCCCGACTCCGTGAGTAGACAAGGATGTCATGAATAAAAACAATCACGAAAGAGTCTAGAAATGGCTTGAAAATCCGATTCATAAGATCCATAAAAGCTGTTGGAGCATTGGTCAGCCCAAAGGACATTACCAGAAATTCAAAATGACCATAACAAGTCCTGAAGGAGGTATTAGAAATATCCTGCTCCCTGATCTTCAACTGATGATACCCAGACCGTAAATCAATTATGGAGAAGAACCTCGCACCTTGCAATTGATCAAACAAATCATCTATTCGAGGCAATGGATACTTGTTTTTGATAGTGACTTTGTTGAGCTGCCGATAATCAATACACATACGAAGCGACTCATCCTTCTTCCTAACAAAAAGAACCGGAGCACCCCACGGCGACACACTCGGCTGAATGAATCCCTTATCTGATATATCCTTCAACTGCTCCTTTAACTCCCTTAACTCTGTCGGCCCCATTCTGTATGGTGGAATAGATATTGGTTGCGTATCTGGTAGTACATCAATCCCAAAATCAACCTCTCTATCTGGCGAAATCCCTGGAAGCTCGTCCGGAAATACTTCAAGAAACTCATTCACGACTGGCACGAACTCGGGGGCCGACACTTCTGAAGCGGTGTCCGCGACCCGGACCAAATGATAGATACACCCCTTCTTAATCATCTTCAAGGCCTTAAGGCAGGAGATAAACCTACCTTTAGGCACCACACCGTTCCCCTTCCATTCAATAACCGGCTCATTAGGAAATTCGAGTCTCATGACTCTCGTTCGGCAGTCGAGCTTGGAAAAGCACGAATAAAGCCAGTCCATTCCCATAATAATAACAAAGTCTACCATCTCAAGTTCGATAAGATCGGCCGTGGTAACGTGACCACATACCGTGACAACACAATTCTTATAGACTCGCGCTGCTGTGATACAATCACCAACCGAAGTTGATACGGAGAACGGCTCATGAAGTTGTTCGGGTTTTATCCCAAAACTTGAAGCAATAAATGGGGTAACATAGGACAAGGAGGACCCCGGATCAATAAGAGCATAGCAATCAAGTGCTTGAACATTCAGAATACCTGTGACAACATCTAGAGAAGCCTCTGCGTTCTGGCGACCACTCAAAGCATAGAATCGGCTGGGTCCGCCTCTACCACGAGCCCCACCCCTTATTATACCACGGCCTGCTAGAGCTGGAGGACGCACTGAAGATGTGGCGGCTGAAGAACCGGATGACTGGGCAAACCCCCTACCCATGCCTTGACTGGGCGCACGGCAATCACGCTGAAGATGACCCCTCACCCCACACCTGTGGCATATCGGGCGATCCAAATAATAGGCCTCAGTATGGAACCCTCCACACTAAGGGCACAGAGCCCTCCCCTGCTATTGGAACCTTCCTCCGGGACGACCTGACTGATGGGGTCTCCTACTGTCGGATCCTGATCTCCAATGACTATTCGGCTGATGACGGTGTACGGATGGCGGTGCACAGGCTGAAAACTGAGCATAAAACTGGGATGGCCCCCTCCCCTGAACTGGTCTCCCCCCTGAAACTGCGCTCCCTGAATGACCCACCGACCGAGCTATGCTGCTACTCTCTCTGTCTGCCCGTATCTTCAGATTTCTAGCCTCCGTAGCCTGGGCGAATCCCACAATCTTCCCATAATTCATGTCTGAGTGCAAAGCCGCTGTAGCAGCCTCATTCACAAGGACTGACACCCTGAACAAATCGTCAAACTCAAGCATCCATGGTCGACACTAACTGGGGAGCATACTTGGACAACCTTACGAACTCCATGTGGTACTCCCAAACACTCATACTGCCCTGCTTGAGGACCTCAAACTCAGTAGCACGGGCTTCCACAGTCTCGGCAGGAAAAGAGTGATCCATGAATGCATCCACGAACTCGCTCCATCTAGCCGGGGGACTTCCCTCTCCATGGGAACCCTCCCACATCTCGAACTAGGAATATGCCGCTCCTCTCAGCCTGTACGAAGCTAACTCAACCCCCTCTGTCCCTGTAGCCTTCATCACCTGCAGGGTCTTGCACATCTCATCAAGAAAATCTCGTGGATCGGCCTCTGGATCCGTACCTGAGAACTCTGGAGGGGCCAACCGCAGAAACTGGTTGACCCTGGAGCCAGCGAAATCTCCCTGTCCGCTGGAAGACGCAGGGGTAGCATGAGATATTTGGGCCTGAGCGGCCACCAACTGAGTTAACATATGAATAGCTCCTCTGAGGTCCCCCTCGGACGTAGCGGGACCGGAAGCTGGAACCGTAGAGGGATCAGGAATGTCAGCGGCAGGGATTGCAGCACCCTCCGCCGCCGCAGGAACAGGAATGCTTTGATCCGGAATAGAAGGGTCCTGAAAAATCAAAGCCGGGGAGTCACTCTTACCCGCACTACCAGGTACATGATTCACAGCCACACTTGGGGTGGCATTGGCCTCAAGGCCGAGTCGAGCTCTCTTCTTTGGTGCAATTGCTGAAACATTTTGGAACAAAGCACGAATTAGACAAGGACATTTTCACTCTCCACTTCACCGCAGGATATAGAATAACAATGAAAAGAGTAATTTCCCAAATGTCCGTGTAGCCCCCTAATTATAAATGTGGTTGACAACACACCGATAAGAAGGGCTCTACTAGACACGGCTCTGAGACATCCTAGGACCCTTTTAAACCCTTAGGCTCTAATACCAAGTTTGTCACGCCCCAAAACCAAGGGACACGACCGGCACTCGACTGGGTAGTCCCAGTCAAGCGGACCTGGATTCCTTTTTCCCTCCCACGTATTACCCCGAAGTTTCCGTTGTGCATTATTCAATTATAATTAAGACGCATTCTTACAATCTGAAATTAAACCATAGAAGTCTGTCGTTTCCAACAAGTGATACAATACTTACAAATATACAGAACACACAGTCTACTTTACGTGGTCTACAAGTCATACTGCCCAAAATACATAAGTACATAACCTACAATTCCTGTCTACGGAGCCTCTAGGAGTACGACGGAGTTATACAATACTTGCCGGTAACAAGGCTCCGGCTATACCTTACACAAGTACCAAAATAAGAATCCGGGAGGAAAGGTGGCATGAACCACACTGGGCCCCGAGAGGAGAGGGGCTCACCAAAACAGCTGATAGGACGAAGAGGAGGCACTACTGTCGGTGTGCTGAAGTACCTGCTATAGAACCACCTACAATCATCACAAGAATGTAGCGCCCCCGGCAAAAGGGACGTCAGTACATTTGAATTGTACTGGTATGCATGAACAAACTTTACTCTAAGTAAACTCAATAATGCACAGGCAAGAGACAGACAGAGAGTCACACAATTACTGCACAAGACATAGAAAGATATACAATGGAAGTTCCACAATTTTCACTTCATCAAAATCACAATTCAATTCCATCATTGTCCCTCCTCACATCTCACTCTTATTTCTCCTGTTACGGCGTGCAACCCGATCCCACCTGACAATTGTTGCGGCGCGCAACCCGATCCCACCTGACAATTACAATCACACCCTTATAACTTCTCACATATCACCCTTATCTCCCCTGTTGCGGCGCGCAACCCGCTCCCACCTGACAATTACAATCACACCCTTATCACTTCTCACATATCACCATTATCTCCCTTGTTGCGGCGCGCAACCCGATCCCACCTGACAATTACAATCACACCCTTATCACTTCTCACATATCACCCTTATCTCTTCTGTTGCGGGGCGCAACCCGATCCCACCTGACAATTACAATCATACCCTTATCACTTCTCACATATCACCCTTATCTCCCATGTTGCGGCGCGCAACCCGATCCCACCTGACAATTACAATCACACCGTTATCACTTCTCACATATCACCCTTATCTCCCCTGTTGCGGCGCACAACCCGATCTCACCTGACAATTACAATCACACCAACGATGACAAATAACAGTTCAATCACAGAAAATTTCAACAATAAGAATACAGCTTCTTTACATGGCCTTTAGCATATACATTCATACTCTTGGATTCATTATCCTTTTAGCACCTTTTTTCATAATGTGGTAGTGTGGTGGTCAACTAAAGACAGACAAGTATTACACTTCACACATCAACATAATTCGGACAACCAGTTGCACATATTTATAACAATACGTACCGTATTCTCGAACACCATAAGTGATTTTACAAAGATTAAAGTTATCCATACATACCTGGAGTCGAGTTTCCCTTTTCAACTTTAACTCACAATCCCCGAACTGACTAGTACCGTCAATCTAGTTTACAATTAGACATATTCAACTCAGAATTGGAAGTCATGCATGCAATTCGGACTCTCTCAAGCATTTTGTCAAAAACTATGTGAACCCATTAGATTACCAACCCTATCTTTATGGAGATTACCCCAACCCACTCCCTCTTACTAGATTAGCACCATTATTAAACATGCATGCAAGGTCTTAGCTAATATTTTTAAGAATCAATCCAGGCCAACCCTCCCTTTGTTTAAAAATCAGAAAATTAATGGAAGAAAAAAAAAGGGTTGGGAACCCTTACCTGCTAGAATGGGGAAGAAGGAGATTACTCGAATTACCAGGCCTGAGAGACCTTGAAAATCACTTTGATGGAAGGACCACTTCCTTTCTCAAGAACTCTCCTTTCCTTCTCTCTATTTTGTTCAGAAAACTTGTTAAAATGAAAGGGGGCAGGGGTTAAATGAAACTGGGGTCGGGTATAAAAATTTAGAAAATTAAAAGACCGTGTCGAATATGCGGTCAGGAATGCGATCGCATTCCTGACATGCGGTCCGCATATTGGACCGCAGAATGGCCCCCAGGTGGGCCAAATTTTGAAAACATTTTGCCCGGGTATGCGACCACTATGCGGTCCGCATACACGTTATGCGATCGCATTATGCGTTGCACAACACCCCTTCAGTTAGGCAGCAATCTGCCCGTGTATGCGACCACTATGCGGTCCGCATACACATTATGTGATCGCATAATGCGTCGTATAACACCCAATTTTTGGAAAAATTAAATTCTTCCAATTCCCAGGGTACTTTTACAAAATCAAGGTCCGTTTTAAGAATTTCCTCAGAGATAACAACTCGGGGACTTATTCGGGCATTATTTTAAACAAGAAGTGGATTCACAATATGAAGGCAGCCCCATCAACTCTTCACCAAATGCTGAAATTCCCAATGCCGGATGGGGTAAAAACGGTATGTATGGAACAACATGCTGCAAAACGAAATGTTCGCGGTTGATGAGGTAATACCGATATCGGCGCTTTCGTCAACAGAGGGAACGGAGGTCAAAGGAAAACAGGAGGCTAACTAGCAACCACAACCACCAGCCTCGACTCAGTCGGAAAAGCAGGGAGCGGAAGAGGATGACGACTACTGGATCCTTCGATCCTTGATTATCCCCAAAGATTCCGATGCCACCAAATCAACAGTCGAAGAACTGGAAAAGGGTATATTGATTAAATACCTACCTGATCGAAAGGTATACCTAGGTACGGAGTTAAACCCCGAACTCAAGAAAAAACTCATTAAATTTCTTATTGATAATATGGATTGTTTTGCTTTGTCCTACTTAGATATGATAGGGATCCCACAGGAGATCACAACACATGGATTGAGCTTGGACCCAAAGTTCAGACCGGTGAAACAAAAAAGAAGGTCCCAGTCCGAGGTAAAACATGCATTCATAAAGGACGAGGTAACCAAACTTCTCAAAATAGGATCTATTCGGGAAGTAAAATATCCCGGGTGGTTAGAAAACGTTGTTGTAGTCCCTAAAAGGGGGAACAAACTTAGAATGTGCGTAGATTATAAAGATTTATACAAAGCATATCGCAAAGACTCTTTTCCTCTGCCGGGTACAATCAAATTCAAATGAATCCGGTGGATCAGGAGAAGACTTCGTTCATCACTAAATATGCCACCTATCGTTATAATGCAATGCCATTTGGGCCAAAAAACTGTTGGTGCTACTTATCAACGCCTAGAGAACATAATGGTTGACGAACAAATTGGTAACTTAATGGAGTTCCATATTGACGATATGCTAGTTAAGTCCCTGTGCGCAGAGGACTATTTGACACATTTGCAGGAAACCTTCAATAAATGGAGAAAGTAAAACATGAAGCTCAATCCGGAGAAATGTGCATTCGGGGTCGGTTCGGGAAAGTTCCCCAGCCTCATGATGTCAAATCGGGGGATCGAGATCAACCCCGATAAAATCAAGGCGATCGAAGATATCACAAGCATGGACAGTGTTAAGGTCGTACAAAGATTAACAGGGTGGATAGCCTTCTTAGGTCGTTTATCTCAAGGTCTTCAGATCGAAGTCACAGGTCCTTCTCACTGCTCAAAAAGAAGAACATTTTTGCTTGGACCCCAGAATGCCAACAGGCGTTGGAAGAACTGAAGCGGTATCGCTCGAGCCCACCATTGCTTCATACTCCGAAAGTGGACGATGTGATGACCCAAAACGTCATCCTAAGTAATTCTAGCTAAATCTATGTTTCGAGATTCTGGAAGCCTCCGTTAATCTCACCTCGATATGTGTGCACAGCCCAGGCGTGTAGCCAGGAAGTCTTTAGATTGAAATTTGATGAAAATGGAATTTTTTATAATAAATAATTGAATAAAGTTGAATTTGGTCAACATTTTTGGTAAACTGACCCGGACCCGTGATTTGACGGTCCCGGAGGGTCCGTAGGAAAATATGGGACTTGGGCGTATGCCCGGAATCGAATTTCGAGGTCCCAAGCCCGAGAAATGAATTTTTAAAGAAAATTATTTTCTGAAAATAATAAAGGATTTTGAAAATGAATAATTAAGTGAAAACCATGTTACCGCGCCCGTATTATGGTTCTGGAGCCCGGAACAGGTTTATTTTATGTTATTTGTCTTATCTGTGAAATTTGGTGTAAAACGGACTTGAAATGTCGTGTTTCGGATCAAAATTGGAAAAATTAAGCTTTTTGAAGTTTTAAGAAAATTCTAAGAGTTTTGAGGTTTAATTCAATGATTTTGATGATATCTTCGTGATTTTAATGCTTGAATAAGTCCGTAGGATGTTTTGGGAGTCGTGTGTATTTTTGGTTTTGAGCCCCGAGAGCTCGGGGTGAGTTTCGGGTAGCTAACAGGGTGTAAAAGTGTTAGGAAAATCTAGGTTTTCTTCAGTTTCTGGTGTCTGGTGAAATACTCTATGTGATCGCATAAGTAATGTCGGGATCGCATAGAGATAGGAGAGGTGGGGACCAGTAGCCTTTCGCGATCGCAATAGTGTGTCCACGATCGCACTGTATTGTTAGAGCTGGGAGGGGGGTCTGGCCAAGTACTCTTCGCGATCGCAAGGTCCAGTCTGCGATCGCGTAGCGTGGGGTCCTTGGTCAGTGCGATCGCAGTCACTTCTTCGCGATCGCAGTGTGGGGGAATACCAGGTCCTTCTTTGCGATTGCATCATTCCATTCGCGATCGCAGTGCTTTAGAATCAAACCCTCCGCGATCGCAACTCCAGTTCCGCGATCGCGATGAACAAAATCGCCCAGCTATATCTTTAATCAAAAACAGAACACTCCATACGGGATTTTGATATTTTCACCTTCTCCTTCTTCTCCAACTTCCATTAAAGACCTCCAAGCCAATTCTTCCTCCATAGCCTCTTGGGTAATCTTCCTAACATCGATTTCTCCCATTTTACTCCCATAATCACTAGAAATCTAGGCCTAAAATCATAAAATCAAGTAGAAATTAGGGGTTTTGGATAGAGTTAGTTTTTTTGAGAAATTTTGGTGATTCAACCTCAATTTGGGGTCGGATCTTAAAACAAATCATATATTTGAACTCGTGGGGTTATGGGTGATCGGGTTTTGGTCCGAACCTCGAGTTTGGACCAAGCGGGCCCGAGGTTGAATTTTGGAAATTTTGGAAGAATGCTACAAATTGAATATCTAGGCTATGGGATTGTGTTATTGAGTCTTTATTGATATTATTGAATTAATTATGCCTAGATATCGTTGTTTCGGAGTCAGATTATAAAGGAAAGGCGGTCTTAGAGGGTTGATTGCTGGACTTTGGACCGAGGTAAGTGTCTTGCCTAACTTTGGTGAGGGATTGGGTATTGTATGTTATGTGTTATGTGTTTATCATGTTCAATGTATAGGTGAGGTGACGAGTACATATACATTGTGAGTCAAGTATGCCCGTGAGTCTATTTTTTATTTAAAAAATCAGTTATTTACTCAATGTTCACCATACTATGTAATTGCCTCTACTTAAGAAGTTGATTGTGGTTGATGTACTGGTTGTAGAGATTATGAAATGTTGGTTTAATTGATCCAAGTATACAATATATATATTGAGTTGTTTGATTATAGCTGAGACCCTTGTCGGGCATTTATTGAGTTATTGACTGATATTTTCCCCTTGCCGGGTGATTTGAACTGTATTTTTCCTACTATGTTGCATTCCTTACCATACACATTGTCTTGCATTGGTGAGGAAGAGTGTAAAGCACGAAGGGTGATGTCGTGCCATGTTATTACATTGATTACATCATGTCATGCATAGTGAGGAAGAGAGTAAAAGCACGAAGGGTGATGCCGTGCCATGTTTACATTTATTGAAAGCACGAAGGTTAATGTCGTGCCATGATTACATTGATTACAACATACATTGCATTGGTGAGGAAGAGAGTAAAAGCACGAAGGGTGATGCCGTGCCATGTTTACATTTATTGAAAGCACGAAGGTTAATGTCGTGCCATGATTACATTGATTACATCATATATTGCATTGGTGAGGGAGAGAGTAAAAGCGCGAAGGGTGATGTCGTGCCATTATTATCATTCAAACATGACATTCATACCTTATCAGTTTTCGGTAAATTATTTATTTTCTTACTTGATGTTAATTAACTGCTCTATCTTATAGTTTTTCCCTTTATCTGCTCCCGTTCCCCGTATATGACTGTTATTCTTCCTTGCTTTGTTATCTGTATTTTGTGTTGTAGAATAGGACAGGTGAACGTTATTTGCTAAGTCAAGCCTCATCACTACTTCGGCTGAGGTTAGGCTCGGCACTTACTCAGTACATGGGGTCGGTTGTACTGATACTACACTGCACTTCTCCATGTTATGCAGATTCCGCTTCCGGACCCCGTGGACCGCTCTGAGGGAGTCACCTTCAGTCCACATCAAGCTTCAAGGTATACCACTGGCGTTCGTGGGCCCTGCAGTCTCTCCTACTATTAGTATCATATTGTCTTATTTCTCCTTCCGTTCTAAAGACAATATTGTATTTCCTTTCAGACTTGTATTTAGTATTCTTATAGACAGTCTGTGAGGTTGTGACACCCCGGTTTTGGGATTTTGCGATGTTGTTATATTTACCATTTCATTATGCGTTTTTCAGAGTATTATTACATTTCTGCTGTAAAACTTTTGAAGTGGTTCTGGTTATTTCAGAAAATGTTTGAAGGAAAATTGCTTTATGATTGTTAAGTTGTTTTAAAAATGTCAAGGTGTTGTGTACGTTGGCTTGTCTAGCGGGTTCAACGTTAGACGCAGTCACGGCCTGAAAGGTGGGATTTCGGGTCGTGACAGACGAGAAGCTCTAATTATATTTAGCAGTCTCAAAAGTCGTGGTAAGTGGGGTCCTAGTTCGAGAAGATCAAGGCACGCAATTTCGTGTTTACTATGTTAGTCAAACTTTAGGCGAGGCCAAGACCCAATAACCATACTTAGAAAAATTAGCGCTTTCTTTAATAAGCGCCTTTAGGAAATTAAAACCATATTTTCAGTGTCACCCAATTTGCGTGGTGACTATTTATCCTCTTCGTAATATTTTGCATAAGCCCGAACTCTGGGGTCGATTGGCCAAATAGGTTGTCGAAATCAGTGCGTATGATATCGAGTATCAACCCCGAATAACCATCAAGTCTCAAATATTAGCAGACTTTGTGGCTGACTTTATGCCAGCCCTCGTACCCGAGGTCGAAAAGGAACTTTTCTTAAAAACAGATACATCTTCGTGGGTGTGGACCCTTTTCACATATGGCGCTTCGAATGTTAAGGGGTCTGGCTAGGCATCGTTTTGAAGCCGCCCACAGGCAATACAATTAGACAATCTATCAAAACTTCTAAGTTGACTAACAATGAGGACGAGTATGAGGCCATGATTGCAGGTCTCGAGCTGGCTAAAAGCTTGGGAGAAGAGGTCATTGAGGCCAAATGTGACTCCCTACTTGTGGTAAACCAAGTCAACAAGACCTTCAAGGTTCGAGAAGATCGAATGCAGAGTTACTTGGACAAACTGCAGGTAACCCTACATCGGTTTAAAGAATGGACCCTACAACATGTACCTCGAGAACAGAACAGTGAGGTTGATTCCTTTGCAAATTTGGGGTCATCGGTCGTAGACAACGAAATTAGCTCGGGGACTGTCATACAATTTTCTAAGTCAGTAATCGAAGAAGGCCACGCTGAAATAAACTCCACGAGCCTAACTTGGGATCGGAGTAATAAATACATCGAGTATCTAAAAAGTGGGAAGCTCCCATCGGACCCTAAGGAATCGAGGACTCTACGAACAAAGGTTACACGATTCACATTGGCCGAAGATGGAAATTTATACAGAAGGATGTTTGATGAACCGTTGGCAATATGTTTGGGTTCGGGAGACACCGACTACGTCATACGAGAAATTCACGAGGGTACTTACGGAAACCATTCCGGTGCCGAATCACTGGTTCACAAAGTCATCAGAACGGGATAATATTAGGCCAATATGGAAAAATATACTAAGGAATTCGCTCAAAAATGCGACAAGTGCCAAAGATATGCATCGATGATCCATCAGCCCGGAGAGCAACTTCATTCGGTCTTATCCCCATGGCCATTAATGAAATGGAGAATGGATACCCTCGGCCCTCTGCCATCATCCCCAGGTAAAGCTAAATTCATTTTATTTATGACTGACTATTTCTCTAAGTGGGTTGAGGCACAGGCTTTTGAGAAAGTCAGAGAAAAGAAGTTATAGACTTCATCTAGGATCACATCATATGTCGATTCAGGATACTTGCCTAAATTGTATGCGACAATCGAAAAAAATTCATTTGCTGCAAAATAACAAAGTTTCTAGAAGATCACAAAATAAAATACATATCCTCGTTAGGCCTACCAATGGCCCCCAGATCTATCATGGTAATCCACAAATAGATACATAACCCTCTGAAAGTTCACAATGACTGAACCATAACACATAAAACATCATCCCATATAACATACAATATGGCTACACATACACATACACATACAATGACTGGCTAGCTTTGGCCACATCTTCACTTTCCACAACCACGAAACAATCTGATTTTGAGAACTCTCGGTTTTCAAATCCATATAACACATGAATCACCATATCTGATCCCGACTCCACCGCCCGAATATCTAACACATCTCTGACACACATCATCCCATGAGGAATACTTCTACAATTATTCTGTTCCACATAACAAATTCTAAAAAACCGGAGTCGATAAACCAGGAGAGTACCGCAACACCGATGAAGCATCCATAAATCAGAACACAGTGCACCTTCTTAATGTACACTATACTCAGGTAATACCAATTAGTTCCAACATCCAAAAACGTTTGTGTTGCATAAACTCATGATCTTCCTTTTGGAACTGGATTGTATACTCGCACATGCAAATCACAATCTCACACAACACACCACATCTAGCATGTCATCACATGAAAAGTATGAGAATCTCATAATCAACTCTGATTGACAAGCAAACTACATACTCAATTAGGCAGGAACCTTCCATTTGATCTCATCCAAGAGAAAATCACGATACGCTACATGCTCCTCACAGAAGTAGGAAATATAACCGTGGTAGAAACCAATGAGAACACTTGAAATCCATTTGCACATAATTAGCTATCATTATTGAATCCCTCTCACTCAACCAAGACACGCAGTTCGCCAAAGCCCAAGAGCATTCCCATGAAACACCTGCAGAGACCCCAAAGAACTAATCGTAACCATTAACGTGCTGATCCAACCTACTACCAAGTTATCCCACTTCTCCGAGTTCCTTCTGTATTGCCCTCAAGCTGACACTTCTCCTTGTTAGAATACCAGGATCCTCACCTAGAGATCACCACAAGAGATCCTAACTAAAACCACATTTCCCTAAGGCCCATAAGGCATTTTATTCCCTCTTAAGAATCCCCAAACATACCACAGTCGAGATACCCACTCTGAAGAGACCTTCTGTGAATCTGAAGTTGTTTCCTCCACATTACTGATACTGAAATGTAAAGTCCATAATGATATAGAAATACCACGAGTCTCGATACCATCCAATGTAAATCTCATATCCTAGCCATATATAAATCCAGAAAAAAATCACAATTGCTACATAAAAATCTTAAATCCATTCGAACTTTCTCGGGAATCATCCATTCTACTCAAATCTCAATTGCACCGCCCAAACGGCCGAATTGCATATGCTTAATTAACACAATATCATCCCAAATAATTAATCCTACCTTAACGCAACCGAAAAAATTCATACATCATGCATACTATATCCGTCACGAATAACAACTCAACTCATTCCATGATTTCCATATACCCATAAAGTGTAACATAACCCGTATCCTGAAATTCCTCTTACTCAGGTCATCCTCGATCTCAACCTCTACAAGTCATAACTGATTCACAAGTATGCCTCAAATCAAAACCAACACAACACATAATCGTGCGGTCAACTCGTAGATACCCCACTTGGATCAAAGCCATGGAAATAAACATTTGATAACTTACAATAACCATACCCCATTACTTCCACAATACCTATGTGAGATTCAACTATATCCTTCTTAAGATCATGTAACACACATCATCTAATGCCTCAAATCATCTGCGATACTCGCATGCATCCTCGTGACGGGCAGGTAAACTAGTAAAACCGACCCAAACTGAAATCGCACAATTATAACTCAATGGTAGAAAAGAAATCCTCCATGCAACATCATAAAATCACACATCCATATATTACTCGCATGTTATAACCCACCTTCTTAGCCTCACACTAACATCTCTCCAAACCCTTTCACAGCCACAACTACTACACAATCACTAAATCTTCCTGAGTCTAAACTCATCAACAAGATACGAGAATCTAGTTCATTCCACAATTAAACAACATGAAAGATCCTTCAATACACTCATAACTCGAGACTATACGCCACACCAAGACAAAAATCAAGCACCCAATAGTCCTCTCCACAACCCAAGCAAACTCTTCATGTCACATTCAAACCAACTAAATACACCTCGCAATCACATCATACTCATCATAGAGTTATCCAACCACTCATCGAGCCACAAATCCCACCCATAGGGACACTACCGGACATATAAGTCCAAAAACATGTGCTCACACAACTGAATCCCCGTGCTCAAGCTACGGCCAAAACCCGGCCTCAAGTCCTTCAGATTGGCCCATTGTCAGCACACCAAAATCACATCTCTCACCTCATCTTTGGAATCACAAGCCGGTGATACACAACTGATACCGAGAGCTCATATGCACATACGAATACGTGGAAGGAATTCAAAGAGTTACGCTTCAAGCTGAATCAATATTGCACGATAAGGAAAGAAAGACGAGAAGTTTATCCTAAATGCCTTGTAGCCTCTCAAAAATAGGTATGGATGTCATTATACCGATCCGCAAGATTCTACTAGACACTTGCTCATGACTTGTAGAACCTAGAGCTCTAATACCAACTTGTCACAATCCAAAATCCAACTAGTCGGGATGGCACCTAGCCCAACCCGCTAGGTAAGCTATTAATAACTATACAAATTAATGAGATTTATCAAGAAAAGAAATGATAATACAATTTCTTTTATACAGGATTTTCCCAAGGACTGGTAGTACAAATCATGAGCTTCTAAGATTTAGAGTTTACAAAGCTAGTGTAAAATAAATACATCATCTTTCCGAATAATACATAAACAGATTTTTCATAAGTCTAGAGCTACCATGAACAAGAGATAGCTATAACAGAATCTAGGTACGTCTTCAATGCTAGCTCCCTTCATGCACAACAATGTCAGTATCAAAATCTGCACACAAGGTGCAGAAGTGTAGTATGAGTAAAACCGACCATATGCACTCAATAAGTAACAAACCTAACCATATGTTAAAAGTAGTGACGAGCTGGAACAAAGGTCGTAGTCTAACCCCAATAGCCAACAATAGTTCATAACAAAATAATAATAATGGTACAAGAAAAATACTCAGATATAAGATGCTTAACTCGTTCACAGTTCCGAAAAAATAGGCATGCTTTTCAAGTATATCAGTGAAACCCAGTTCATTTACCGAAATGACCAAAGTATGAGTAGGTTTGTAAAAACTGTGATTTTTTCCAAAACTTTTCAACAACAGATAAGATGTTTCATTATCAAATGGCCTGAGGGAAATACATCTTTATGCCTACATTTCAGAGTGTATGAGAAGTCATGAATGGCGTGATACCGCACAGCACGAGAAAAATGCATCTCAACGCCTGTATGTCAAGTGTGCATGTCGAATGTGATGCAATGCAGTGATAAAACCATATGCATACTCTCAGAGTATCAATTCACTCAGCCTCCAATCCCTCAGTCATTCAGTCCTCACATTCACTCAACACTCGCTCTCGGCACTCGCACTTAGTATGTACTTGCGTTCACTTTGGGTGTTCAGACTACGGAGGAGCTCTTTCAGCCCAAGCGCTATAATAAGACATTCATGGCCTAAGTCAATAACAACTGCTGCGGTGTGAAGCCCAATCCCAGCAATATCCTCACAATCAAGCCCTCAGCCTCACTCAGTCATCAATCTCTCCATTCTCTCGAGCTCACAATGTCATGAAAGATCAACCCAATAATAATGATGTGATGTATCGAAAAATGGTAACACAAACGGAGATATGATATGTAGATGAGTGCGTATGACTTAGTACGTAATTTCAATTTAAGAAAATAACAAGACAACAAAAAAGACCCCAGTGTGTCCTATCAGGATAAGCATATACCCTAGACATGGTTTCTAACATGGAACACAACTCAATTACTCTAGCACGTAGAGATTTCATGGATACATATAAGATTAGGTGACTACACAGTACCGCATAAATAACAGAGACACAATTCACCCAGTACACGCCCACACGCTCGTCACCTCAACACCAAACACATATCACGTATGTTCGGGGTTCATACCCTCAGCACCAAGTTTAGAAGTGTTACTTACCTCGAACAAGACAAATCCAATACCGAACAAGCCAAACGATGCTCCAAGAATATCATCTCGCGCGTACCGACCTCTTAACGGCTCGAAACTAGCCAAAAGCAACTTAAATACATCAAATAAAACCTAAGGAAACAATTCTAATTGACAAAGGTCGAATCTTTACTCAAAAGCCCAAAATCGACAAAAATGTCAAACCAAGGCCCGCACCTCGAAACCCGACAAAACTCACAAAATCCGACAACCCATTTAATTTTGAGTCCAACCATACCAGTTTCAATAAAATCCGACTACAAATCGATGATTAAAACTCGAAAGTTTACTTTATGAAGTTTTAGACAAAACCCCCCAATTTCTCTATAAAATTCATCAACCAATTGCCAAAAATGAAGATCGATTCATGAAATAAAATCTAAACCAAGTGGAGAAAACTTACCCCAAACCATATGATGAAAATTGCTTCAAATATTGTCTCAATCCGAGCCCCCAATCTCAAAATATGATAAGAGAACCAAAATCTCGAAATATATAGAATATGCCGAGCAATTTCAATTTACGAACCAATTTTCGCTTTTGTGGACACGCGGATGCGACCCTGGCTTCGCTTCTGCGAACACGCCCAAACTCAGCAGCCCCCGCTTCTACGATCGTCTCTCCGCTTCTGCGGTCGCACTTCTGGACTTTGCTCCCAGACCAGGACTCCATATATGCGCCAACAATCACGCTTCTACGCGCACGCATGTGCATTTCCTACTCCGCTTCTGCGATATTTCCACAGTCTAGCCTTCTTCGCAGATGCACCAATTCCTTCACTTCAGCAGCCACCGCACCTGTGCAAAACCAAACGCAAGGGCGCAACACTAGAACCATCTCTTTTTCAGCAATTCAACATGAAACGAAAATGATCTGAACCTCGTCTGAAACTCATCCGGGCCACTCGGGACCCCGTCCAAATATACAAATAAGTTTCATGGCATAACACGGACCTACTCGAGGCCTCAAATCGTACGTAACAACATCGAAACGGCGAATCGCACCTCAAATCAAACTTAATTGAACCTGAACCTTCAACTTCCAAAATTCGCGTTGAAACATAACAAATGAACTCGAAATGAACTCAAATTTTGCACACAAGTTCCAAATAACATAACGAAGCTATTCCGATTCTCGTAACCATAATCCGAATCCGATATCTACCATGTCAACTCTAGGTCAAACTTATGAACTTTCCAATCCTTCGCATTTCCAATTTTTGTCAATTTGCCGAATCCTTCTAGAAATATCCAAATACAAATTCGGGCCTACGCCTGAGTCCAAAATAACTATCCGGACCTAACGGAACCATCAAAACTCAGTTTTGAGTTAAATACCCTAAAGTAAAACTTGGTCAACTTAAAGATTCAAACATGAAATTCATTCTTCCAAATCACTTCCGTGTCACCTGAAAAATAAAGACCCACGATTCACAAAAGTTATAATACATCATACAAAGCTACTCAGGACTTCAGATAGCAGGAATGAACATAAACGCTCAAAACGACCGGTCGGGTCGTTAGAGTAACCTTATAAATCATAAATATTTTTATTATATATCTCACTTAATTGACACTCTACTTATTGAAACAATATGGTAGACTCAAAAAAGAATAATAAATGATTTGTCATTTTTCTATATAGAGAAACAAATAGTCCATTTGTTCAATCTGTTTGAACTTTTTCGGAGTACGGGGTCAAATTGACTAATTTTCTATGTGAATTCGGATATAGGCTCTTTAGGTTGTTTACTAGTATTTACTTATTTAGAAACTACAAGGAAAGTACTATGAGTCATAACAGTTAACCATTCAAAATGTTTAAAAACTACTAGCAAAAAGTATGATTGAGAAAAATCTTATTTGACTTCCTCTTCAAATTAGTCAATTTGAAGGGAGCCTTGGCGTAACTGGTAAAGTTGAGGCCATGTGACCAGGAGGTCATGAGTTCGAGCCGTGGAAACAGCCTCTTGCAGAAATGCAGGGTAAGGCTGCGTACGATAGACCCTTGTGGTCCGGCACTTCCCCGGACCCCGTGCATAGCGGGAGCTTAGTACACCGGGCTGCCCTTCTTTTCCCAGATAATATTATGTTCCTTCTTTTAGAAACGAAGAGAGTACAGTTTATCAAAGTGCCAAATATTTGAGATGGAAGGAGAATGGGAAAGGAAAAAGATAATGTCTCACGGATAGGGGAGCACGAGTGATCGAGCTTCTCCCCGCACAGGGTCCCCATACAGGCAAACACCCGTCGATATGTTCGGAATCTACAATCATTACGTCGAGGGTACGTAGATAAAGACACTCCTCTTAATTACACCACCAATTCAATTTGAGATGCCAATGGCGTTCACACTTCCCATGATGTGGAGCTATCGAGCAAGCCTTAGCGTACATTTCGCCGTCAACATCATACGCTGAGTGTGTCAATAATTTGAAAAAAGAGCAGTGAGTAGCGACATATATGCCTGTTTTGGCTATTTCTACAAATAGTATGTGGGCATAGTTTAATATTCACGCCTTGGCCTTACCAGTTTGCCACGCTTGTCAGTTGCGAGGTTCGGTTTTTGTTAGCACGACCTTACCTGACTATAAAGCTTATTATATACTACCTGCTAGGCTGCTACTTCCCCTTCTATTTACATTTACATTTTCCCTTCTCTTTCTTTCTTAACTAGTAGTTGTTCCCGCGCGATACGCGGACAATATTAAAAATATTAATTTAATTAAATTATGATCGGATTTACTTGAATATATTAGATCGTCGTGCTTTAATAAATTTCAATTATCAATACGATATATCCAATGATAAAATCTCTATTAAATTAAAGGAACTTATTATTTTAAAGAAAAAAAATTATACTTTTTTTATTATATTATCTAATGTTGAGTATTGTTAAATTGTTAATAGAAATTTTTATTAGCATAATATTGTGTTTAATATTTTTTTCTGCTCGCTTTCTTTTTATAATATAAGAGAAGATATATATTTTATTACTCTTGAAATATTTATTTATTTTGAAATTTATTACATTGTTCTCAACAATAGTATCTAAATTTTAATAAATAAAATCTCTATTAAATTAAAGGGACATATATAGGTATCAAATAACTTTTTTGTTCTGAATTTTTCTTTATTATATTATTCAATATTTACTATTATTGCATTATTAATAAAAGTTTTTATTAGCATATTACTTTATTTAATATTTTTGTCTGCTACTTAATTTTTTTAAATAATAGAAATATATATATTATTAGTCTTGAAATAATATTTTAGTTAAATTTATTCTACTGTTGTTAAAAATATTGTCAGAATTTTAATAAATAAAATCTCTATTAAATTAAAAGGATTTATATGGGCATCGAATACCTTTTTTGTTCTATATTTGTCTTTATTCTATTATTCAATATTTAGTATTATTTCATTGTTAATAGAAATTTTTGTTAGCATATCATTTTTTAAATATTTTTATCTGCTACTTTCTTTGTAATATAATAAAAGATATATTCTTTATAACTCTTGAAATATTTTTTTGATTTTAATTTTTTATTATTATTCTCAATAATATTATGAATTTTAATGATTAAAATTTTTTTTAAATTAAAGGGATTTCTCTGGGCATCTAATAAATTTGTGTTCTGTTCTTTTTTATATTATACAATATTTAGTATTGTTGCATTGTTGATGGGAAGAAACAACTTTCCAATTGAAATTGAATGTTGCTTTTTGTTTTGTTTTTTAGTATAACTAATTATAAAGTATCTATATTTATTGGTAATTTTTTATTATTATAGCTAATTTAAAATTTTCTTTTTTAACCTTTTTTATATAGAAAATAGTTTAAAACTACAACTTAAAGCTACTCCCACCCAATTTGCATGGGTAGTTTTTCTTATTTTTGTTTTTATTTTTTAATTATAGGTAATTTATTTTTTCTTATTTTTGTAAGTTTTTTATTTCTTTATTTTTGTTTTCATATTAAAACAATTTTAAGTGTCTAACTTGAAACTATTCCCCAAATTGAAATGGTAATTTTTTATTTTCGTTTTTTTATTATAGCTAAATTTAGTTTTTATTTTTTTTTAAAAATAATTTTTTAAATAATTTAAAGCTACAACTTGAAACTACTCCTACCCAATTTGAACGGGTGGTTTTTCTTCTCTTGTGTTTTTGTTTTCGTTTTTATCATATGTAACTTTATTTTTTCTTACTTCTCCAACTTGAACTACTCTCACCCAATTTGAATGGGTAGTTATTGTTTTTTTATTTTTTTATTATATCTAATTATAAAATATTTATATTTATTAATTAAAATAAAGTAACCATTATATATATATATATATATATATATATATATATATATATATATATATA
>ML253361.1:0-67653 GCA_005239495.1 Nicotiana undulata
AAAACTTTTACGTTGCTACGATCTTAAAACTTCTCGTTGGCATTATAGAAGTCATGTTTCTTTTAGGTATAAAATCTGATCTTTAATATGTTTTTGAGAATGGAAAGTTTGAAGGAGCTATAGGGATGGCTAATGTTCTTTCATCTTTTGATTTGAAAGACTTTGATATGCAAAGTCTTGGAAATGAAAGGAATTGAATTTGAAACTACAAAATTTGATGGGATTAAGCTTCTGTTCTTGTATATTTGCACTAGGAAATGATATATGATTCTTGTTAAAGACATTCTGATTTTTTTGCAAATGAAAAATGGAGACAAGACTTGTATAAGTCTTTCTTATTAAATTCCTATTAATCCTTAGTTAGCCACCTAATCGTGAAATGACTAAGAGTCATTTTATAGGCTTGTGGCCTCTTGCCACGTGGGGAGTGAGGTGAGATTATAAATATTTACCCACTTATTAGGTAATTAGGTAATGTCTCATTACCCGGTAATTAATTAATTACCCGCATAATTTAAAATTTATCTCGAATTACTCAAACTTCTACTTATTTTTAATATACTTTATATATACTTCATATATTATACTAACGTGGTCATATGGTATCTTGTATGGTAATAGACCATAATTATCGGGTATTGATTTTAGACATGAAATATTTACGGGTCTTTACATCCCCCCTCCACTTAGAATCATAACTTAAGAACTTCAAGTTCTTGATTCCTATAACAATGCAGCGGACCGACCTATACTACTCGGAATGACACCAAATTTTGCAGGCAAGNCAAATTCTGTGGTAAAATTCCATTTTTATCAAAACCTAGATTTTTTCATCCAAACCCATGATTTACACAAAGTTTTATGATAAAATCTACCCATAATCTATGTGTTAAACTCACATTGAATAGAAATTACTTACCTTCAAACGGCTCCTCTACGCGAACGCGGGTCACCTCACACGAATGCAAAGGTTAAAGGTCCCAGACCTTCGCGAACATGGGCTGGCTATCGCGAACGTGTAGCACAAATTCCCCCAGCCCCAATTCCTTCATCGTGAATGCTAGAATCCTTCTGCGTTCGCGAAGAAGGAAACCTGAACTGGAATTTTTGGTTTTCCAACATTGGTCCGAGCAATTCGAAGCTCACCCGAGCTACCTGGGACCCCATCCAAATGCACCAGCAAGTCTATAAACATGATACAGACCTGCTCGAACTCTTGAAACGCGTAAAACAACAACAGAACTAAGAATCGCACCGTAAAACCGAATTGAAGCAAAATATGAATTTCAAGTTTCCAATTGCTCCGAACGCGCCGAATCATACTTAGACTACTCGGAATTCCGTTCGGACCTTGATATCACCAAAACCTACTCCAAACCAAATTTAAAGAACTTCAAAAACCTTCAAAGAACCAACTTTCAATATTAGGCGCCGAAACACTCTTGGGTCATCCAAAACTCGATCCCAGCATACGTCCAAGTATGAAATCATCATACGAACCTATTGGAACCATCAAATCCCAATTCCGAAATCGTTTTCTCAAAATGATGACCGAAGTCAAACTTAGCCTTTTTAGCCTACCTTAAGGAACTAATTGTTCTGATTTCAATATGAATCCTTCCAAATCCTGAACTAACCATCCCCGCAAGTCATAAAACAGTAAAAGCACATACGGGGAGTCTTATATAGGGGACCAGGGTTCTTAAAAGCAAAACAACTGGTCGGGTCATTACAAATATTTTATATATAGCGCGGTTTCCTTAATAGTAGTTTTGTTTGTTAAGGTATAGCTAGGTTATTCACCGCGCTATATATAAAATGTGGCCCACATATAATTCATCTGCACTTAGCTGACCCACCAATAATTCATATGGGTACTGCGCCTATTATGCATGCACTATACGTCAAATAATTATACCCCCGGACTGGGTTTTTTCTTATTTAAGGAGTTTTAGAATTTGGTAAAAATCCATCTAGAAGCGTTCAAGTCTTTTGAAATATTTGTTCGTTAAGTTAGTTTGCATTTTGTCATAATATCCGAAGAGGGAAAAATTAGGGTTTCATTTTATTGAGGGTGAGGGGTGAGGTTGTGGCGGAGAATAACTCAGTACGCTATAGTTGTTCTCCACACTGTCATGTTAAGTCATCACTTCCAATGGAGTATGATAGATTGGTATTGTTGTTATGTAAAAATGAGTGTGAAATTTTTTTCGGTGAATATTAAAGTAACCGGAAGATATATGTATTATGTTACTCCGCAAGGGGTTGCTTGTGATACTGAGTTTAACATTGAAGACGATGAAACTCTGTCAAATTTTTTGAGGACTCTGAATGAATAACGGGAACTTCTTGTGATAAAAATATTTGAAATGTACGTCAAGGATGAAGACGTTCACAATAATGAGGTTCAGTAAAGTAGGGATATCCCTCAATCATCGGGTGCTTATTTTGGAGCAATTTTAACCGAACAGGTTCCGGGTGAAAGAGTTTGTCTGATCTAAACTTATCTCCACAGGCAAATGAGGATCGAAGACATAATTTCTCCCCAAGTTTACACAATCCAAAAGCCGAGTGGTAAACATCAATTTTTCCTTGTGTTGCGGTGTTTATTTTTATGTATTGAATTTGTATTAACACTTAAATATTCCACAGGGAGTACCATCCAGATATGAATTTTACAAATTCTGAACCAACGGACAGTTGAAATATGCCTAGTTTTGGTGTCTTGGATCATGGTGGTCCATCCGGGAGTCATCACCAACAAGATAATGTGCATCATGGGATGTCAACACATTATGATTTGTAAGTGAAGTGATAACATTTATATGTAAAAGTTTGGATGAATTTGAGGAACTCGTTATTTTATTGGTTTTGCAATGAAAACGAGCAACTTGAAGGTCATGTTCTTACTCAATTGCCCGAAGATGACATATTTAATCGGGATCTGGCAGATGTGCAGAGTAGGAAGATGGTAGTGATTATGACAACAATGCTGACGAGTCTGGAGATGACACACCCTTCCTTGATGAGGGTGACGATGATGAGGGTGACGATGATGAGGACGAGAATGATGAAGTTGATTTGACGAGGGAGCATGCTCCACCTCCCATTATATGTTAGTTTATTATTTTATATGTTAGTTTACTAATTTATATGTTTCTTTCTTATTTTATATGTTAGTTTATTATTTTATAAAAAAAATTCTTACTCACCTATTTTTGGGTATAATAGAATTAAATAATTAATTTTTATATGAATACATGACTTAATTAATAATTATTCATATACAAATAATTAGTTTGAAAAATATTATTATTTTTATGTTATTTTCTTACATTTGTTGACTAGTATTCGAGAGACTTTGGGTTTGAGTATCATCTTTTTAAAGATATTTTTGGGGTTGACAGATAATTAAATGACTAATTACAATAACTACAAAGATACTACGCTAAAAGGGAACTACATTGTACTATGCTAAATGGCACTACATTATAATTACGGGCACTACATTAAAATTACGGGCATAACACAACACTAAAGGACACTAAACAACAATAAAGTCACATGTTAATATATGTACACCAATAAAATATTAATAACATTAATTATTCATAACATAACAATTTATCAAGTTTACTCATCTTTTAGCACACAAATAATCTAATCCGGATAAAAAATAACTAATTAGTTTAATCACAAAACAATCACGATACATATACCACATTAAAAAATAATTAACAAATATTTTTTATAACAACTAATAAAATTAATTGTTCATAAAATAATATTTTCTCTATTTTACTAATTATTTAGCACAAATTTAATCTAATCCGGGTAAAGAACGACAAATTAATGAAATAACAAAACAATGACGAGAAACATAGACCACGGTAAAAAATAAATAATACGCATTTTTTATACATAAATTTTGACAAAAAATAAGTCGGAATACCTAGATTTACAATTTTTTGAAAGGTGAAGATTTGATGATTTGAGGGCCGAAGCAAGCAAACCACTACGCGATAACGCCTTAGATCCGGTGGTAGCTTGCTAAAATTAGAAGAAGATATGTTTTTGTGGGACGGGTGAGTATTTTTACTTTAAAAATGGAAGGGGGGGGGAGGGGGAGGCACTGGTTCTGGTCGAGGAAGATGGAGGCTCGCGTTTTTATGTATGTATAGCGCATGTATTCACTGCGCTATACTATAGCGCCTTGTATACATGTGCTATACATCCCGCCTTTTTTGAATTCAAATATAGCGCGGTGAATAATCGCGCTATACCTTAACGGACAAAACTGTTGTTAAGGTATAGCGTGGTTATTCACAGCGTTATATATAAAATGGTGCCCAATTTTTTTTAACCTATTTGTTTTGCTTGAGTACAAATTGACCACACTTCGGACTCAGAAAAGCCATCGACTTTGAAGCTCCAAGAGGTCAAGAAAGCTTATAGCCTGTTTTGGCAACCTTCGAAAATCAGCTTATTTTGAGAAGTGCTTTTTATTAAAAGTGCTTTTCTCAAAAGTATTTTTGGTGAGAAACAGTTTGTGTTTGGCTAATTAATTTAAAAAACACTTCTGAGCAGCAATTAGTGTTTGACCAAACTTTTTAAAAGTGCTTCTAAGAGTCTGTTTGGACAAGCTTTTGGGAGGCTAAAAGTACTTTTTTTTTTTTTTTAAAATACTTTTTAAAAATTTAAGCTGTTTAGCCAGGATAAAGAAGTACTTTTTGCCAGCAGCAGAAGCAGTTTTTCTGCTTTGGCTTCTTCCAAGAAGCAGAAGCTGAAGTAGAAAATTAATTTATTCAAGACAAAACTATCTTCACCATAAAATTTATACTTTTCAAATAATCCCTTACTAATATAAGTTTTTTTTTCATGTTTATTTCTTGTTTTTATCATTCTCTTAAATTTAGAGTTATACATGAATCATATTGTAACTTTCCGAATTCTTTATTGATTTTTCTTTTTCTTTTTTTTTTGTGTAATGTCTTGTAACTTTTCAAATTATCTTATTTTTTCACACTAAGCAAATTATGTACATCCTTCTTTGAATTATCAATTCTCTTCCTATAAATAGTCATTTATAATTTCTTCTGTCACAGGCTATTATTTCTCGAATCCTTAAAACAATTATCAAATCTAATTTGTGAAAATTGCCTATAAATAGGTAATAAATTTACAATTTCATCGCATAATCTATCTATATATTATTAAAATATAAAGAAAAAATATCCACATTAAGCCAAGTGGCAGTCCCACAATAGGCCGTTTGGCAACTTACGACAAAGTTGGTTAGGTAATAATTAATTTCTTTTTAATTTGATTTTTTAAATGAATAAATAAATTATACATTATGTGTTGTTAATAATTAGTTACCTTTTAAAATTATTTTTATTTTACGCTCAATGCCATATTTCAAGTTTGACACTCAGAATCATCTAGTTACAGCTACCATAGCTATACATAATTTCATCCGACGATATTCTTCTACCGATAAGGAATACAACTATTATGCTAATGAAGACATTACTGCAAAGATTGAGGAAGGAGATGAGTCTTCTGATATACCTTTAAAAATGCAAGGCAAGTCTTCTACTAATATGGAGGTGTTGTGTGATAGAAGCAGAGATGAAATTGTTGAAAAATATTATCATGTGTGAGTGACTTTACTTATTATTTCATGGTGGATTACCAGTATATAGTAATTTGTGAAATAAACTTCTAATTCATACTATATGATGTATTTTGATTATTCAAATCACTGTGTAATAGTAAGTAATTATAGTAGATAATATTATATGCTTTGATATAACTATATATGTAAAATTGAGTTAAATCTTTATTATGTTTGTTTACTTTATGTTTTATATTTTAATTAAATAAAACAAAAAATAATAAAAGTCTCTTACGATAAATATTTAAGTTCATTTTTCGTTTTAAAATAATTATAAGACCTTGGTACTATCTTTTTTTATAATTTGACACTTGAAAGCACTTTTTAGAAAGATTGGCCAAACACAATTTGTTTACCAAATATTGCAAACACAGACTGTTTTTTTTTTCAAAAGTACTTCCGAAAAAAGTACTATAAAGAAAAAGTACTTTTTAAAATAAGCAGATTTTGGCAGTTTGACCAAACGGGCTCTAAGTATATTTTTCTCAAAGTGTTTTTCAAAAAAGTACTTTTGGGAAGAAGCTACTTTTCACTCAGATCACTCACAAAACTTCAAAAATAACACAAAATTATACTCATGTCCAAACACAACTCTAAGATCCCGTTTGGACATTAAAAAAAATCGCCTCTTTTCGAAAAAAATTTACTTTTTTTTGAAATCAGTGTTTGTCCATAAAATTCCAATTTCACTTGAAGATGATTTTTACGGAATTTTTCAAAAATTTGAAAAACTCTAAAAACTGCTTTTCAAAATTTTCATTCAGATCACAAAGCTTCAAAAACAACCCAAAATTATATTCATGTCCAAACACAACTCTAATTTTCAAATACCTTTTTTCACTTGAAAAAAATTGAATTTTTTTCCCGGAATTTTACAATTCTTATGTATAAATGCCCACTTAGTATCTCAAATAATTTTTGAAGCCGATGAGCCATTGTAGGCATGTAAATTTTATTAGAATTAAATTTATTAAATAATTGGCTATATTTTAAATTCAAGATATATTGGTCCAAATAAATATTATGGGCTAATATAATTAAATTAATTATATAAGTCCAACACATATGAGTTAATAAATAAGTCTTAATCCATTGGGCTAGCCCATTTAATTGGGCTAAAGTGATGAGCCAAGATGTCATCTTCCTAGAAGTCCAGTTTGGTGCCACGTGTCAAATGACGTGGCACACCAAGTCAAACGAAAGAGCCAATAGGATCATGCCACGTGTCAAAATGACAAGGCATGCCAAGTCACATTAAATGGCCAATGAAATCGCGCCACGTGTGCAAGTGACATGTTCAGACCAATCAAATGCGGCCATGTCACGCTTCAATTTGATTGGTTGGAAAGAGTTTATTCTTATCACAACTTCTCCCTCCCACAACTATAAATAGAGGTCTTCATAACTCAGAAAAGACACCAGAAGTTATAACAAGAAGCAAGAGAGAGCTCGTGGATCAAACGCGACAAACTTCTCTACAAGTTTCAAACTTCAAGCAACCAAATTCAAGTTCGAGAATCAAGTTCAAGCTCAAGAACGAAGAACAAGTCAAGATTCAAGGAGCACGAGTTCAAATCAAAGTTCGTGCTAGTTGAATTCAAGATCATCGTTCGTGACAAAAAATATAGATTCAAGATCAAGCTCAAAGGCCCTTGAATTTATTTACTATTGAAAAGAAGAATCAAAGGATTCATAGAGATTGTAACGCTCAAATATTCGAAATAAAATACTACGATTGTTGCAATATTTTTCGGTCTTGATTATTTCTCGACTCAATTTATTGTCTACAAATTCTGGCACAGCTAGTGGGACTGTCTCTACCTCTGATCTCAACTTTTCAATCACCAAAGTTCAAGAACATCGAAATGGCTTCAAAGAAATCAACTCCAGTTCAACTTCCACCATGGCTGCTAATTCCAGGTTCTATGCTGATGTGGAAAACATAATCGAAGTTACCTTTGGAAGCTTTGGACCAGTTACGAGGAACAAAAAAAGCTCGTTAGGATAACAAGAACCTCGGGTGCCGTCCACATCTACCCTTGTTTTCGGATCTTCATCCCTAAAAGGAGCAAGATCTTCCACAAACGCACCCGAAGGAGGAAGCGATGTTGCTGAAAAGATCAAGAAAACTCTTGCTCTGCTTGACCTCTCCGGATCCAAGCACTCTGCTGTGAAGGAAGATGATGACGCTTCAAGTGATGGATCATCCCAACTTACACCACATAGCATGAGCCAATCAATGATCAATTTATGTGACAATCCATGATACTCTCCATCATCTACAACAATCATGCAAGCCATGGTGACAAACACTTCATCTGTGGAGGAGCAGTTGGCAAACTTGACGGAAGCAATCGCTGGCTTGACCAAATGAATGCAAAATCAAGATGCTAGGATTGACAAGCTAACAGACAGGGTAGGAATCTTTGTCACGACCCAAATTCATACTCAGGTCGTGATGGCGCCCAACCTCGGAGTCAGGCAAGCCAACACTAGTTCACTAACGAGATTACCTTACTTATTGGATATTTAAGTACTTGTCAAATTTTAAGTTAAGAAATCATTTAATGGAAGCGGTTAAGTGAGGCAACTTAATTCAATGTAACTCAAAAATCATTTGCCAACATATACAGTGTAGCAAAATACTAGGAAAATCTACTACGCGAGCCAAGATCTAGTGTCACAAGTCCACAAGCGACTAGTGGAATATATAAAATAGACAAAATAAATGTACAATTGTCTGAAGGGGTAGACAAAAATATCCAAAAATAATAGAAACTACACAGTACTGCTGAGGAACGCCAGGAAGAGCAGCTCACCATGTAGTCTAATCCAGATAGTACCCTCAAGATCGCGCTCTGGTATGATAACCAGATATACCTGCCTCAGAACATGTACAATTAAGTACAGAAGCGTAGCTTGAGTACATATAAACAAATATGTACCCAGTGAGTATCCCGTCTAAACTCGAAGAAGTAGTGACGAGAGGTAGACGTGATACTTACTAGGGTCAATAACAAACACATGATTAACTAAATCTAGGCAGGAATAATAGTCATGGAAATCACTAAGGCATGAAGTATCAATTATATAAAACTGCAATATGTTCCCATGAGTCAGATAGCAATTATCACAAAAGTCTCCAAGTCCCCTTACACATGGAGTAATTTATGTAATAATGACAAGACTCTCATTCAAATACATAGCACATAATATGTCGAAGCGTACGGCTGATGCGACGCAAAAATAAATGTGCACTGCCGAGGGTCGAGCGGCACGAACCATAGATGCATCTATTACCCCGCTCACGAATCGATCATGCGACGCGGTTGACATAAATATAAGTCTACCCTGATCACGAACCATACATGCGATGCGGGTGCTCATAGACATACACAGAATTATCAGGAAACTCAAGAATTTATCATGGATTATTCTTGAAAACAGAGATTTAAGCACTTAAACTTACACATAGCTTCCTAATATCCTCATGTCAGTTTCAAAGATAATAAGCAACTAGGAACACATGTAAAGATACAGGTAAGGCACATAAAGGCATGCTTGTGAAATCCTAATTTCTACCCGACACAACAGAGTAGTAGCTACGCACGGACTCTCGTCACTTTGCGCGTACGTAGCCCCCGCAAATAAGGACAGTTCAATCATTTACATTTACCTATGGGGACAATTCCCTCTTACAAGGTTGGAAAGGAGACTCACCTCGTGTCGAACCTACTTCCCGGGTCAAGAACGCGCCCGAAACTCCCAACTCGTCACCTAAGGACTCGAAACTAGTCAAATGACATATAAATACGTCAATATACACTCATGAGTATGAAATTCTCCTATTAGTTTAGCTAATTCATCACTGTTGAAGAAATCCCAAAATACACCCCCAGGCCCACATGCTCGGATTCCGAAAATATTTGAAGAAAACACTCACCCATAACCTAAGGATCATTAATATATAGTTTTTATATGATTTCATGGTAGATAGGTAGTGAAATTCTCTAAAGTTCATCAACCCTAGGTTTCCACTCTAACCCCTTTGATTTGCACTAATTGGGTGTTAATCTACCTAAGATTTGATGTAATAAACCAACATTTAAATGGAAATTACTTACCTCTTAGTAGCTAGGCCGAATACCCTCTTGTGAGCTCTCAAAATCTCTTATGGTGGAGAAGAAATGGTGAAAGATGGTTAAGTCCCGTATTAAATTAGCTCACTGACTTCCGTGATCTCGCACATGCGGCTCGAGGACCGCACCTGTGGTCTCGGACCTGCGGAAGTTGGCAAGGAGGCTGGGGATCACACCTGCGGAAGTTGGCAAGGAGGCTGGGGATCGCACCTGCGGAGGGATTTTCGCACCAGCGGATCCGCTCCTGCGGAGAGAGGTCCGCACCTGTGGATTTGGACCATCCCCCCTGGGACGGCACCTGCGAGGCCTTGACCGCAGGGGAGGTATCGCACCTGCGATCTGGGCAACTGCACCTGTGATCTGGGCAATCGCACCTGCGGTCACACCAGACCTGGTGCACCAGCAACTGAAGCTGCTGGACTTTGTCCTCGTTTGGTGTCCGGGAGGCACCTAGGCCCACCCGAGCCCCCGTGAAATTATACCAACAAGTCCTAAATCATATTACAGACTCGCTCGAGCCTTCGGAACACCCAAAACAATGCTAAAACTCAAAATCACACCTCAAAACCCCTATAGTCAAACTTAAGAAAATTCAAGTTCTTGAATTCGGTTTCAATGCGCCGAACCGACCTATACTACTCGGAATGACACCAAAGCAAGCAAGTCATAAATTACATAACGAAATTATTCCCGGTCTCGGAATTCTGTTCGTACCTCGATGACACAAAAAAACGTTCTAAACCATATCATGAACTTAAGGAAACTCTATTTTCGCTATTTGGCGTCGAAACTCTTCCGGGTCATCCAAAACTCATTCCAAACATACACACAAGTCCGAAATCATCATACGAAGCTACTGGAACCGTCGAAACTTGATTCTGAGGTCGTTTGCTAAAAACATTGACTGAAGTCAAACTTGGCCAAAAAGGCCAACCTTAAGAAACCAAGTGCTCCTATACTGCTCTAAACACTTCTGAATCACAAACCACCCGTCCCCGCAAGTCATAAATCACTATAAGCCACTACAGGAAGTCTTATCTAGGGGAACAGGGTCCGAATATGCAAAACGACTGATCGGGTCGTTACAATCTTGATGGAAGAAGAATCCACCCATGCACCTGGCAAACTCCCAGAAGTTCAAGAGATTGATCCTCCCCCTCGACAAGTTGCATCCAATAAGGAAATTCTAGTATCTTTGGAAGGGATTATTCCAATCAATCAACTAAAGGAGTTCATTGAAGGTACTATAAAAACAAATATGAAGCCTCTTTCAAGTCCTCATTTACCTACGTAAAGCCATACACTTCAAGGTTTGATATGTTGAAGATGACTGCTGACTATCAACCTCCAAAATTTCAACAGTTTGATGGCAAAGGCAATCCAAAGTAACATGTGGCGCACTTTGTTGAGACATGCAACAATGCTGGGACTTATGGAGATTACCTCGTCAAGCAGTTTGCCCGCTCATTAAAAGGAAATGCTTTTGATTGGTATACGGACCTCGAGGCTGGATCTGCTGATAGATGGGATCAACTAGAGCAAGAAATCCTCAATCGCTTTTATAGCACGAGACGTACTGTGAGTATGTTTGAACTCACAAATACTCGTCAGCGGAAGAGTGAACTAGTTATCGACTTTATCAATCATTGGAGGAATGCAAGCCTCAACTGTAAAGACAAGCTTAGTGAAGCTTCTAACATAGAGATGTGCATCCAAGGAATGCATTGGGTATTGCGCTACATCTTGAAAGGTATCAAGCCTAGAACATTTGAAGAACTTTCAACTCGTGCCCATGACATGGAATTGAGCATGGCCTTCGCTGGAAGTGAAAGGCTGCCCATCTATGAAGTTCGCAAAGGGAACGACAAGAAAGAAGTCAGAAAATGGAGCAAGTTTGTACCAAGATCTGAAAATAAAGAAGCTATGAATGTCAACACATCACCGGTGAAGTTCATGGCGAAGGTGAGCAAGAAGCAAAGTATGAAATCCACTTCGTTTCAAGATAAGCCAAGTGGAAAGTTGACTCTAAAAGAAATGCAAGATAAAGAGTACCCATTTCTAGATTCTGATGTGCCGGCTTTTTTTGAAGAACTCCTCGAGTTAAATATCATTGAGCTTTCAGAGATGAAGCGACCAAATGAAGTTGGGAAAATTGATGACCCAAATTACTGCAAATATCATCGACTTGTGAGCCACCCTTTGGAGAAGTGCTTTGTCTTCAAGAAAAAAGTTATGGACTTGGCTCGTGAAAAGAAGATCGTCTTGAAAATGAGAAAGCAAGCGCAAACCAAGTCTCTATCACATTTGGCTCATTCAGTCCAGACGAATTATGTAGTTTTAAAGAAAGTAAAGATGAAGAATTACTGGAGAACTACAAAGTTGAAGACGGTAAACTTGAGGATGATAAAGGTTGGAAGTTGGTGACTCGTCGTAGGCACCACAAAAGGAGCCCACGAAAAGGATCAATGGAACAACCAACAAGGAACATTATGGTGAAAACACCTAGGAGATGGAATCCAGTTAAGCATGTAAAGAGAGTGAAAGCGGAGGTTCACCACCCTCAAAAGCCACGACATCCAGTGACCTTGGAGGAGTTTGTACCAAGTTGGTTCCGCACGAAGATTTCCCATGGGGGTATCTATGCCTCTTGTTGCCATACTGACGAAGGGAAAGAAAAGAGTGATGACCTACCGTTGGCACCATCTTCGGAAAAGGTTATCGATCCCACTCCTCAAGAAGTTAATGCTTGTGACGAAAAGGTCATGTTCACAAATGACGATCTTCTGCTAGGTGACACCCCTCATAACCACCCATTGTACCTGGTTGGCTATATGCGTGATGAAAGGGTAAATCGAATTTTCATTGATGGAGGATCCTTAGTGAACATTTTGCCAATTCGCATTGTGAAAGAACTTGGTATTCCCATGAACGAACTCTCAGAAAGTCGTGTGATGATCCAAGGATTCAACCAAGGGGGCCAAAGAGCCATAGGCGCGATCAGGCTGGGAATCACCATTGAAGATATGCAATCAAGTGCATGGCTGCATGTGATCGATGCGAAGACTTCATACAATGTATTGCTTGGAAGGCCTTGGATACATAAGAATAAAGTAATTCCGTCTACCTACCATCAATGTTTAAAATACTACAAGGGTGAAGTCGAGAAGACGATAGTTGCCGATGATGCGCCATTCACCGAGGCAGAGTCACACTTCGCTGATGCAAAGTTCTACTTGAAGAACCACATTGTGAAAGAGCTAAAAGTTGATGATGTCATGAAAAACAAGAATGACGAGCCCATAACTAAAAGAGCTGAGGTGACTATTGGTAAAGCTAAAGCTGTTACTGAGGAGGTATAACCCAACGTGAATAAATCACATAGAGGGAATATTACATCTTATGGCAAGAACGTAAGTCCTAAGCTCCAATATGTCCCTAAAAGGAAGAAAGACGAGGGTGAGTCATCTAATCTCCAAACCAACACGCTAAAGGAGTTAAATCTTTCGATAAAACGAATTGAGGTAGTAAAGTTGTCCTCAAAGTCGCTTGTAGGGTTTGTAGCCCAAAATCATTTGCAGAATGTGGCACTCCCTACAAAGAGAATAGATGAAGGTTTTGATCCTAACTCTTACAAGCTATTTTTAAAAGCTGGATATAATCCCAATGAGCCGTCAAAGTTAGGCAAGCTCCCATCAGAAGTTGCAACGAGGCAACTACGTGAAGGTTTGGGATACAAGCAACCGTCACCAATGCGCATCTCAATAAGAAGGGGGAGTAGCAATTATATCACTGTAGAAAACAAATCTGCCGCTCCTAGTAGGCCTTCCGTCTTTGACAGACTCGAAAAATCAACTGTGAGAACTTCCATATTTGAGAGATTGCGTCCATTAAAGAAGGGGAATAAGTTTCGAGAAATTATCGAAATACAAGAACACCCGCTCCGCCCAAAATTCAGAAGATCTCTAAAGATTTCTAAAGTTTGATTCCTCTAGAATGAAGCGATAAACAAAAGTCATGGTTTCTTGTAACGAAGTACTGAAGGTGAAGCCATACACTGTGGTATACACTAAAAACGTGATGACAATGAAGAAAGTGTGGGTTCTTCATATCATGTCACTGTACAAGGCGAGAACAATGTTCCATATTCAATGGAGGATAATGCAGAACTAGAGGATGTTTCACCGTGTTATCACATATCCGTCAACGATGGGGACCCTCAAGAAGTTGAAGATGCAAAAGATGCTCCCCCAGAACTTGAAGAAGGGGTGAAGGCAACAGTTGATTCCTTAAAAGAAGTTAACATTGGCACTGATGAAGAACCAAGACCCACCTACATAAGTGCTTTATTAGAAGTTGATGAAGAAAGCACTTATATTGAGTTACTCAAGGAGTACATGGATGTCTTTGCTTGGAGCTACAAAGAGATGCCTGTCTTGGACCCTAAAGAGGCAGTCCATCACCTTGCGGTCAAGAATATCGCTCATCCTGTTAAGAAAGCTCAAAGGTGCTTTAGGCCGGACTTGGTTCCCCTGATTGAAACCGAAGTTAACAAACTCATTGAAGCTGGATTTATTCGAGAAGTTAAATACCCAACATGGGTTTCAAGTATTGTCCCTGTAAGGAAAAAACATGGCCAGATTCGAGTATGTGTTGACTTCAGGTCTATGCAGAATATTTTCGACGTTCTTCTCCACAAGAATGTCGAATGCTATGTTGACGACTTGGTGGTAAAATCAAGAGAGAAGGGCGACCACTTGAAGGACTTGAGAATGGTATTTGAGTTTCTCCGGAGGAACCAACTTAGGATGAATCCATTGAAATGTGCCTTTGGAGTGACTTCTGGAAAGTTCCTTGGTTTCATTGTCCGACATCGAGGGATCGAAATCGATCAAGACAAAGTGGATGCCATTTTGAAAATTCCTGAGACTCGGGATATTCATGAATTGAAAAGTCTGTAAGGAAAGCTAGCATACCTTAGAAGATTTATCTCGAACCTAGCTGGAAGGTGCCAACCATTTAGTCGCCTCATGAAGAAAGGCGTTCCTTTCAAGTGGGACCAAGCTTGTAGCAATGCCTTTGAAAGTATCAAAACCTACTTGATGAGGCCTCTAGTTTTAGTAGCTCCTATACCTGGAAAGCCATAGATACTATACATTGCGGCACAAGAAAGGTCTATTGGAGCATTGTTGGCCCAAGAAAATAGTGAGGAAAGAAAACTCTCTTTACTATTTGAGTAGGATGATGACACCAAACGAGCTGAATTATTCGCCAATTGAAAAGTTGTGTTTGGCGCTAGTCTTCTCAATTCAAAAGTTGAATCACTACTTTCAAGATCATGTTGTCTGTCTTGTTTCCAAAGCAAATCCCATCAAGTTTTTGATGTCAAAACCTATTCTTAGTGATCGACTAGTGAGATGGTACCTCCAATTTAGACAATTCGAGATTTTGTACATCCCTCAAAGGCTTTAAAAGGACAAGCATTGGAAGACTTCTTGGCAGATCATCCGATACCTGATGACTGGGAGCTAACTGACAAACTACCTGATCAGGACGCAATGGTCGTTGAAGTTCAACCTTCATGGAAGATGTACTTTGATGGTGCTGCGCATCGTGGGGGAGCTGGTGTTGGTGTAGTATTTGTCACTCCCCAAGGTGAAGTCTTGCCAAACTCTTTCACCTTGACACAACTTTGTTCCAACAATGTTGCTGAGTATCAAACATTAATACTTGGGCTTGAAATGGACGTTTATATGAAGCAATTGCAATTGCAAGTCTTTGGTGACTCTCAGTTAGTGGTCAATGAGCTTCTAGGTAGTTACGAGGTTAAGAAGCTTGAACTACGCCCATATCATGATTACGCTAAAAAGTTTATGGAGCGGCTCGGTGATGTGACTATTTAGCATGTGACAAGGAAAGAAATAAGAAGGCTGATGCTTTAGCTGCCTTAGCTTCATCATTAACCCTGCCTGATCAAGCGCAAGTTACTATCTGCCAAAAATAGGTAGTACCGCCGCCAAATGAGGCCGAAGGTGAAGAAAATGAACTCAAGCATCTTGTCGCTGTTTCTGAAGTTGAGAAAGAAGAATGGAGACAATCCATTATTGACTACTTATGCTATGGGATACTTCTAGAAAATCCGAGGAGAAGGACTGAAATCCGTCGCCGTGCACCTTGCTTCCTTCACTACAAAGATACTCTATACAGAAGATCATTCGGGGGAGTACTCTTGCGATGTTTAGGGGAAGACAAAGCACTCCAAGCTTTGCCAAAGGCACATTATGGGGTATGTGGGTCGCACCAGTCTAGACCAAAGCTCCTCTTCCATATAAAAAGGATGGGATATTATTGGACAACGATGGTAAAATATTGCTTGGACTACGCTCGAAGATGCAAGGCTTGTCAATTCCATGCGAATTCTATTCATCAACCTCCTAAAGTGTTGCACCCAACTGTTGCATCCTGGACGTTTGACGCTTGGGGATTGGATGTTGTTGGAGCACTAACAAAGTCTTCTGGTGGGCACCTATACATCTTGGCTGCAACTGACTACTTCTAAAAATGGTCCGAAGTTGTTTCTCTTAAGGAGGTAAAGAAGGAAAATGTTGCTAGTTTCATCCGAGTAAACATAATCTATAGATTTGGCATTCCTCATTACATAATAACGGATAATGGAAAGCCATTCGATAATAGGTTGATGAACAAGATTTGTGATCTCTTTGGATTCAAGAAATGTAACTCTTCGATGTACAATGCTGCCGCCAATGGTCTAGCTGAGGCATTCAACAAAACTCTATGCAACCTACTAAAGAAAGTTGTCTCCAAATCCAAACGAGATTGGAATGACCGTATGGAAGAAGCTCTATGGGCATATAGGATAACTCACCGCACGCCAACACAAGCAACTCCGTATTCACTCGTTTAAGGAGTCGAAGTCGTCTTGCCACTTGAGTGTCAAATACCTTCATTACGACTAGCTATTCAAGAAGGGATCACTGATGAAGCAAATGCTCGACTTCGATTAGCAGAGTAATAGGCTCTTGATGAGAAGAGATTGGAATCTCAACGGAGTCTTGAATGCTATCAAGCTAGATTGTCCCGCACCTTCAATAAAAGAGTTCGCCCGAGATCCTCTCAAGTAGCAGATCAAGTCCTTGGCCTAAGGAGACCCATTATTACTTCCCATAAACCTGTAGGGAAGTTCACTTCAAAATAGGATGGGCCATATGTCGTGCAAGAATCTTATTCAAGTGGGGCTTACAAGCTGGTCGATGCAGATGGCATGAGAATCGGCCCTATCAATGTCAAGTTTTTGAAGAAGTATTATCCTTGAAGTTGCAACGCTCCTTGACGCATGAGCCTAAACTGCATGTACCTATACTCCTGGCCCGTATGAGTCTAAACTGTGTAAGGCCCACCTGTCGCGCCCCCTTTTTTCCCAAGCACTCCTTTCGGGGTCGGTTGAAAGGGTTTATGACATTGGTTGAGACAACTCGTTCCTTTTGGGAAAGGGGTTTGCATATTTTGAAGAGTCGCCGCCTAACGATTTTAAGGTGCGTTAGGGCACCTATCAGGGGTTCATTTACAACTACGTTTGGTAACCAGAGACAGGGTAAGGGCTTGAAATTATCCTAAGGGGAAGGTTTTAGGCACCCTTCAAGATCCACAAGTGTGGTTCCCGGCAAAATAGCATTTGTGAATTTTGTGCAATTAGCAAATAAGCAAATATGGTTCAAATAGTAGGGGATTTTAGTGTAAGCACACATATGTTTGAAAACAGTCAAGGCAGAGCCAGGTTTTGAAAAGAATTATAGTCTAAGCATGTTTATGAGGAGTGAAAGGTATCCTAGGTTTGTTTGTAATATGGATCACATTAATGCAATACCCGGTATGACACTCTTCAAGAGGGGCTACACGTGGTATTAGCGCATCGGTCATCATATCCATATCTACCCTTTCCCACCCCGTGTAGGTAGCTAAAGCGAGTATTGGTCACGACCTCTATTGCATGATGTTACCCGTCTCTTCGTATTAGTCCCGGAGGAATTTAGGACTTCTATCCTATAAAAGGAGGGTTCTAGGCAGACCCTCAGGTTTTAAAGGTAAAATTCTAAGGCGACATATAAAGACAAATAGGACTGCAGATAGGGGTAGCATATAATCAGGAAAGGGGCTCAAATACCTCCACAGATAATTCAAGTAATCAGCATGACTCAAACACAATTAAGGTCTGGGTTTTAATGCAGATCCTAAGCATGGTATCTAAGTGATAACAATAGAGAAATGGATTTATTGCATAACTCAGAGAGGAAGTCCTAATCAGTTTTGCCTACTGATTTTAAACATGCTGATAATTAGGCAGTAATCACAAGAAGACACTTCCAGTTTTTATTTTAAAGTTGATTACATAAGGCTTGCCTAAGCGTAAGATCATATGCAACCGTTATTCAGAGATGTTAACAGTTTTAAAGTTGTTATACCTAAGAGCATGCAGTGCTAAGTGTTGCAGAATATACAAGAATTTATTACCAGTTGTTAGAGCAGGGACACTGTTTCAGATTCAGTAATTAGATTGAGTGTAATCAGGCGAGTATGATCCTAGAACATGATATCTAATGCAAGGATGATGCACATGCAGAATCACTAAAGCAATATTTCTAAATGCACACCCAAATTACGCACAGCTTTAGAATAGGCAGAACTGACAGTTTGTTTTAGTGTATTTTACCTAGAAATAGGATTTCTAAGTTCGTAGCATGGTTGTAGCATAATGAGACATGATTGCATCTTATAATAACATTATTTATCCTAGGACATGATTTCTGAATGAGTTTTAGAATAGGCAGAATCACATGGTGACAGTTCATGTTAATGTTATTGTTTGCCTTAGAGACAGGAGTTCTAAGTGATAATGAGATGCTGAAAAAAAACAGTATATATGCATCCTAGGGAACATAGTATCTAATGCATGGCATGCTTTGTGTAGGTTATTCCTAAACATGACTGTTATTGCACACAGAGGAAAGTAAACCTAGGAGCATGATTGCTACCCTTGATTATGCTACAGCATACATAGTACCCTCCCCTTTTCACTATCCAACCCCAGAGTTGTTTTACAAATTATTACAGACCATTGAGTATGACTAACATAACTGAAATGAGAAAATAAGAAGTTATCTATAGGGAGCCTACAATATAGGCCCAGATTTCCATATCCTCAATGCCAAATGATGTTACACAGCCTTTCTCATAATCAGGGTGTGTCCAAATTCCCTAAGGACCTCAAGAGATCCCGGGGCAGTGCTCACACCCAGATTTAATAGTCACAGTTGAGTAAGTGCAGTATGGAAGGGTCAGCATTAGTGTGTCAAAGTTCAGAGAGAGCTTAGGGGTCCCAAAGCAATGCTCACACAAAGGGGGTAGAACTTAAAAGGTCTAAGAGTAGAGTGAGAGTCTTGACATAGTTTTAAAAGAGAGGTTGAGTAGGAAAACAGTTTTGAAAAGAGACTTGAATATAACAGAAAATGTTAACCAATGAAACAGTTGAAAGAGCAGAAACACCAATCTCAAGACCAAAACAAGTTCAGCATCACACAAAGAACCAAGAACAATCCAACAACCACAAGCAGTGGTAATGAGATTTGAGGGACAAGTATAGAGCATGTGAAGGAAAGCATGAAGTGGGAAAAGGTATGCATAGGTATACAATCAGAAGTTCATAAAGGGTTCAGGGGCTTGGGATACATCATGGTATAAGATTAGACTAAACATAACAGTATCAAGCAGCTTAAGACAGTAGAGTATACCCTGCGCAAACATAGGCATAGAGATTCACATGGAAACAGGTTTTAAGTTCACAAAGCATAGCTTAACCTACTGGATGAAGTGGAGATTCTCATTACATGTTGAACAACAGAATAGTAGATAGAAGCATATTAGAAACATAATGAATTGAAGCAGTAACAGAAACATATTGGTTTGAGAACTGGAATTTGAATTAGAACATACCAGGGAAGTGAAGACAATAACACAAAGTAGGAAATATGAGAGCACAATAGTTAGCCTTGGCTTGCAGCCGGCTAACTTAGAGCAATAACAAGTAGCACAGAAGAGAGAACATAAGATCTTTAGTTGTGTGAGAGAGAGTTATTGAACCAGTGAGTTTGTCCTTTGTGCTAATGAGAGGTAATGTATATATAGTTTGAAAACAGGTAGCAAATAAGGTAGGAATCAAAGTTAACCAATAATTAAGGGATTGTGTATCAATTAGTATAAAATCAGCATAGTTATCCCGTAATTGAAGGGGTTAAGTTCAAACGGTAATATGCAGACAACAAATAAGGGATGATACCATATGTGACTGCATATAACATATAAGGAAATAATTTAGCACAGTACAAGTATGGGACATGCAATTGAGGCTAGGTTCAGAATATTTCAATAAAGGAAATAACATAAGAATCCATGTGACAGCATAGTCGACCAAATTAAGGCAAGGGAATAGTTTAAAGGTTGAAAATCAGTTAGGGAAATTATCACAAGAGAACAGTGAGAGATATCAATTACAGGAAATTAGGGGTTTAAACAGGAGTAGTCCTGATTAGGGGGGGAGATTATCACAGATCCCTATGGATACACGGAATAAACACACAATAGGTAAGTAAAATCAGAGACTCAAGTAAAAATCACATAGAATCAGGGATTCGATATTAGCACACAGTAAATGATTAAAGGAATTATCAAACGAACATGATATAATAGGGAGAATCAAAGAATCAGAAACCCTAATGATTATGGTAGCAAGAAAAAAAAAATAGTAACAACTAGAGGGATTAAACAGGACAAACACAATATAAGCAGAAGAAACCAAAATCGAAAACCCTAATGAGCAAAATAGGGTAAAAATCATAGAAACCTTAAAACGTTCACGAGAAAACAAGAGTTCATACAGATTAAACGAACATATCAATCAAAGAGAGACTTAGATTCTAAGAAACCTAGAGTTTTCATCATAATAAGTCAAACGAAAGGAAAAACTTTAAATAAATTGTTAAAACATAGTAGGAATCATATAATGATACAAAAAAGCAGAAGAAAAATCGTTTTAAAAAAGGGGTTATGAAACACTAATTTTGAGATGAAGAAACGTTTGGAAACAGTAAAGTTTTTTGACAGAAACATATAAAGCGTCATAATATACACAGATCTATGACAGATCTAAAAGAATCAGAGAGTTTTAAGAGTTAGGGTTTCAAAGAGAACCCAGAAAGGATAAGGAAAAACCCCAAAATATTACTGGTCTTAGCCGGAAAGTAATAGATCTTACTCGAACGGCCAGAGATGGCCGAAAAACGGCATGAAAGGCCATGGGTGGAAGTCGAACTGCTCCAGGTTCACTTGAAGACCTCAAGGTAGTGTCAAGCCGGCGTGGGGTGAGACATAGGCGAGGGGGTGGTGAGAGGTCATGGTTTCCGGCGAAGGAGGTGGCCGGAGAAGATGGACAGAGTTCATCGGAAGGTGGAAGGTTCTAGAGAGAACCAGAGAGAATGTGAGAGAAATGGAGCGGGAAAATTTTTAATGGGGGGAGGGGTAGTCGTTTAGGATTAATTTAGGTAAGGGTTGATCTGAGACGTTGATTTGAAATTATCAACGGCTCAGATTGAATGGGGGATTGGGTCAGGTAATTTGGGAATTGGGCTTAGGTTGTTTGGGTTAATTAATTGGGTTGGGGGTCCGGGTAGAATTGAATAAAATTGAATTAAAAGTGGCTACTTGTTAAATAACCGTTTAAAAAATAGATAAATAATTAATAAAAATAGCCAATAATTATACAAAATGAAATTAAGGCTAAATAGGTGAAATTAAGGTGATTAACTAGAATTAAAATATAAAATTACTGATTATTGGATTAAAATAGCATAAAATGTATAATTGGGCTATAATTGCAAAGTCATTGCAATTATGGCCAAATAATGCCAATTTGGCTAATTTTTAAAATAGTTTGGCCTTAATAGGACCTAAAATGATATATTAACCAGGACATGCTTTGAAATTATTTGTAATACAATTTATGATTACTTATTGGATATAAAAGTATTGGATAAATTAGAAATAAATTAATAAAAGCATGGGAAAATTATGGAAAAATACCAATTATCACAAAACTTGATTTTGAAGATATATGTATAAAATTAGAAAATAGTTTGAGGAAAACTTGGGTATCAACAGCTGCCCTTCTTTACCCGGGAAGGATGAAAGAGTTGTCGGGTAAAGATATGATGGCCAATTTTTGACCGAGCAAAATGGTTTGAAAAGATTTAGGTCGCACCCTGGTTTCTGAGTTGCCTACATATCCCTCAAACTACATATCCCTGGTTTTACAAGAACGGACGCAACCTATAAGGTTGGATGAGTAAACGACTTACGGGAATGGTTAGGAGAACTAGAGTGGTACCGCTCCCGCCAGGACGGCCGTTGCTTGCCGGATTACCTGCAAATAGATATCACAAGAATATATTGTGCGTAATTTAAACATGATGCAAGTTCCCGTCGAACCATGAATGTTGTCTTCGGATGGTTAAGGATGACGTCCTCAGACCATGATGTCCTGGGCCATGGATTGCTTGATGCAGGATTCCCAGGCCATGAAATGATGTTCTCGGCCTATGAAGATGGTGCCTCCGAACCATGACGCCTTTGAATAATGATATGCAAAAAATTGAAAAGGATCCTCAGGCCATGGCATGGTGTTCTCGAGCTATGAAGATGATCCCTTCGAACGATGATGCCTTCGGATAAGTTGGTGATATTTCAGCCCATGTCAAATGCAGTAATAAGATGCAGGCAAGACAGAGCTTAGTCTTGCGAATTGAAGGGCAGAGCTTAGCCCGAAAAGAAAGTGAAGTAAGTAATGTTTGAGACAACGCTTATTCTCAAAAAGTGAATTGGAGGCAGGGCTTAACCTCGGAAGGCAGAAAAGTAGCCTTATGCAAAGGGAGGTAGAGCTTAACCTCGGAAGGCAGAAAGGTAGCCTTATGCAAGAATGTAGATGGAGACAAAGCTTAGTCTCGGAAGGCAGAATGGTATCCTTATGCAAATGGAAGGCAGAAAGGTAGCCTTATGTAGATGGAAGGCAGAATGGTATCATTATGCAAGAATGAAGATGTAGATGGAGGTAGAGCTTTAACCTCGAAAGGCAGAATGGTGGCCTTATGCAAAGATGCAGATGCAGATGGAGACGATGCTTAGTCTCGGAAGGCAGAAAGGTAGCCTTATGCAAAATGCAGATGGAGAAAGTGCTTAGTCTCGGAAGGCAGAAAGGTAGCCTCATGCAAAATGCAGATGGAGACAGTGCCTAGTCTCGGAAGGCAGAATGGTAGCCTTATGCAAAGATGCGAATGCAGATGGCGGTAGAGCTTAACCTCGGAAGGCAAAAAGGTAGACTTATGCAAAATGCAGATGGAGACAGTGCTTAGTCTTGGAAGGCAGAATGGTAGCCTTATGCAAAGATGCGAATGCAGATGGAGGTAGAGCCTAACCTTGGAAGGCAGAATGGTAGCCTTATGCAAAAATTACATAAATGACAATAAAAATTCTTAGCTGATAATAGGTTGCGGTGATGTGATCATTGGGAGCATTGTGATTGTGAAACATCTTTTGTGTTGATAATAGATGTCGGTGGGTGCGACGGGTTTGAGAATCGTGTCTTTGAACAATATATGTCCTTCGGCGGATAGTATTTTTTGGGCTTTTGCAATCTTCGTGCCTGCATCCAAAGAAAAATCGTAAGTTTTGTAAGGGGGAAGGTTAGTTCGTACCCCTGCTGGGTTTGCTTGACTCGCTCGGCTTGATCCAATGATACTGTCTGTATCATTGGGGTAGCGTTTGCTAAACAAAGTTCAAGAACAAACATGCGTGATTTTGTAAAAATGTAGTATAAATATAATTTAAAATATCTTAGATGAACCGACGACCGTGACATGGTTCAAGACATTGCAACCTCTCCTGCTACGGAATTTTGAGGGTCCTCCTCAAAATTCTGCCCCTATTTGATGGGTTGACGCTTCTGACTATTGCACCTGTGGCGATCAGCTAAACCTGCTTCGGAATTTTGAGGGCCCCCCTCAAAATTCTGCCCCAGTTTCTAATTGCGGGGAAAGTGAAATTTTTATTGAATTGTGACCGAACCCATAGGGCTGCCTACGTATCCCCTCTTAAACGGGAATCAGGTCAGGCGTAGTTCAATTTAAATCATATAAGGAAAGTATAAGTATTACACATAGTAGCGTTTGACTGCATCTGAATTGATCGGCTTTGGCCAGACTTCTCCGTCCATTTCTGCGAGTATGAGGGCTCCTTTTGTCAGAACTCGGTGAACCATGTATGGACCCTGCCAGTTGGGAGAGAACTTACCTTTGGCTTCATCTTGATGTGGAAAGATTTTCTTTAACACCAGCTGCCCTGGTGTGAACTGTCTTGGCTTGACTTTCTTATTGAAGGCTCTAGACATTCTGTTCTGATAGAGTTGATCATGGCAGACTGCATTCATTCTCTTTCCGTCTATGAGGGCTAGTTTCTCACAACGGCTCTTTACCCACTCGGCGTTGTTGAGCTCAGCTTCTTGTATGATCCTTAAGGAAGGAATTTAAACTTCGGCGGGGATAACAGCCTTTGTACCATAAACCAGCATATAAGGAGTTTCCCCGGTTGATGTGCGGATCATGGTACGATATCCTAGTAAAGCAAATGATAACTTCTCGTGCCACTTCTTATGCTTCTCTATCATTTTCCTCAATATCTTCTTGATATTTTTGTTAGAGACTTCTATGGCTCCATTCATCTGAGTTTTGTAGGCTATGGAATTCTTGTGTTTGATTTTGAAGGTCTCGCATATAGCTTTCATCAAGTCACTGTTGAGATTGGAACCATTATCAGTAATGCTTGATTGTGGAATTCCGAAATGGCAAACAACATGGTCGCGGACCAAGTTGGCCAGGACTTTCTTAGTCACTGCTTTGTAGGATGTTGCTTTGACCCATTTGGTGAAATAGTCGATGGCTACTAGGATGAACATGTGTCCATTGGAGGCGGCAGGATCGATTGGTCCAATAACGTCCATTCCCCAAGCGGTGAACGACCACGGTGATCTTGTGGCATTAAGCTCGTTTGGAGGTACCTTTATCATGCCTGCATGTATCTGACAGCGGTGGCATTTTCGGACATACTGGATGCAGTCCGTTTCCATGGTCATCCAAAAATAACCAGTCCGAAGTATCTTCTTTGCTAAAACAAAACCATTCATATGTGGACCGCAGGTCCCAGCATGAATTTCTTCTAGTAGCTTGGATGCTTCCTTTGCGTCGACACATCTTAATAGTCCCAAATCGGGAGTCCTCATATACAGGATCCCTCCGTTGTGAAAGACGTTGTTGGACAATCTCCGAAGTGTGCGTTTCTGAGTAGGATTTGCAAGCTCTGGGTATTCTCCTTTCGCCAAATACTCCTTGATATCATGAAACTAAGGCTTTCCATCTGCCTCTTCTTCGACATGGGCACAATAAGCTGGTTGGTTATGGATTTTCACCGGAATAGGATCAATGAAATTCTTGTCTAGATGTTGTATCATAGATGACAGAGTAGCCAACGCATCGGCGAACTCATACTGGATTCTGGGGACATGCCGAAATTCTATATTTGTGAACCTCTTTCTTAATTCCTGCACGTGGTGCAGATATGGCAGTATCTTGGAATTCCTGGTAGCCCATTCTCCTTGTACCTGATGTACCAGCAAATCTGATTCACCAATCACTAACAGCTCCTGGACGTTCATGTCAATGGCCATGTTGAGCCCCAAGACATAAGCTTCGTATTCCGCCATATTGTTGGTGCATGGGAATCTGAGTTTGGAAGACACTGGATAATGGTGACTTGTTTCTGATACTAGGACGGGTCTGATGCCGACTCCCTTGATATTCGCTGCTCCATCAAAGAACATTCTCCAACCGTCATAGGACTCTACAATATCTTCTCCAATGAATGATACCTCTTCATCGGGAAAATACGTTTTCAGGGGTTCGTATTCTCCATCCACAGGGTTTTCAACGAGGTGGTCTGCCAGTGCTTGACCCTTGACTACTTTCTAGGTAACATAGGTAATATCGAACTCGCTCAGCAGGATTTTCCACTTGGCCAGCTTGCCAGTGGGTATGGGCTTCTGAAAGATGTATTTTAAGGGATCCATCCTCGATATAAGATATGTTGTGTAGGCACAGAAGTAATGCCTCAGCTTCTGATCTACCCAAGTCAGAGCACAACAGGTGCGTTCCAATAGAGAATACCGAGCTTCATACGGAGTGAACTTCTTGCTGAGATAATAAATGTCCTGCTCTTTCCTTCATGTTTCATCGTGATGTCCCAGAACGCAGCCGAAAGCTCCATCTAGCACCGCAAGGTAGAGTAGTAAAGGTCTACCTGGCTCAGGTGGTACTAGGACTGGTGGTGTCGACAGGTATTCCTTAATCCTGTCGAAGGCCTTTTGGAAATCATCGGTCTATTTGGTCACAGCATCTTTCTTCAGCATCTTGAAGAACGACTCAGATATAACTGTGGACTGCGCTATGAACCGGCTGATGTAGTTAAGACGTCCCAAGAAACTCATCACATCTTTCTTGTTCTTTGGTAGTGACAACTCTTGAATGGCGTTGACCTTTGACGGATCCAGTTCTATCCCTCGGCGACTGACAATGAACCCGAGCAGCTTACCGGCGGGAACCCCGAATGCACATTTTGCGAGATTCAGCTTCAGATTGTATTTCCACAGCCTATTGAAAAACTTCCTCAAGCCTGCTACGTGATTAGTGGCTTTCTTGGATTTGATAATAACATCATCCACATATACCTCAATATCCTTGTGTATCATATCATGGAAGATAGTGGTCATATCCCTCATATAGGTGGCCCCAGCATTCTTCAGGCCGAACGACATCATCCTATAGAAGTATACTCCCCACGGCGTAATGAAAGCCGTTTTCTCAGCATCTTCCTCATCCATACAGATCTGTTGATAACCAACGAAATAATCCACGAATGATTGTAGCTCGTGCTTGGCACAATTGTCAATCAGGATGTGTATGTTAGGCAAGGGGAAGTCATCTTTTGGACTGGCCCGGTTGAGATCCAGGTAGTCGACACATAATCTAACCTTCCCATCTTTCTTTGGTACTGGTACAATGTTAGCTAACCATGTTGGGTATTCGACTACCCTGAGAACCTTGGCATTGATCTGCTTGGTGGCTTCTTCTTTGATTTTCAAGCTCATGTCAGGCTTGAACTTTCTGAGCTTTTGTTTCACAGGTGGGCACATTGGATTAGTCGGTAATTTGTGAGCAATAATTGATGTACTCAGACCAGTCATGTCATCGTATGACCAGACGAATATGTCCTCATATTCTTTCAAGAATTCCGTGTATTCATTCTTCTCTGACGGTGACAAATGAATGTTGATTTGAGTCTCTTTGACATTTTCTGAATCTCCCAGGTTGACAATTTCGGTCTTGTCCCGGTTGGACTTAGGTCTGTTCTCAAAACTCTCGACTTCTTTGACGATCTCGTCAGGTATATCATCTTCTTCTGAATCAATGTCCGTTTGTTGCGTTGTCTCGTTGCATGTCACAGTCGTTGGTTCATTAAGATAAGTAATAGTAATGTTGTATAGATAAAGTAGTGAGAGAAAACAACAGTAATAAATATTGATTCGTAAAAAAAATTGCTTTTGATAAATGGAATGATTGTTTTGAACATTGAAGCTCTTATTTCAGGAATTGAAAAATATGAAAAGAAAAATCAATTAGCAAAACAATGGACAATGCTTGTTTTAGCCTTGCTACCCCGAGGCTCGTCGAGCTCTGGCAGTTCTGATGGTCCAATTCTTGAGATACGCCCCTCTACTTATGGCCTGAATGGAAGGGATTTCCTCCCCCTCCTCCTCGAGAATAACACAATAGTCCATGTCATTGTCCTCTAGGAATAAGTTCCTCAATGCGGCAAGTGCTACTTCTTCATCTGTCCCATAAATAATGCCAGCATGGTGAAAAGTCTACTCTAGGTGCGGTATCGGATGCTCCAGTGGGTAATAAGGATCGCTCCATGGTGGCGACTAGCTATTGAATTCTTCCCAGGTGTACTCGTACCCCAGACCGAAAGTGGTGCCATGTTTCTTGATCTTTATAGGTTTGGAGATTCCTTGGAGGTTCCTGCCGAGCCCTTTACCAGGCTCATACCCACTCCAGCTCAGTATACTCTCGATTTTGCTATCCCATCATTTGTCCTTATCTATAGCATTGACCCGTTCAATATGGTGGTAAGTTTCTCCACCCAGTTTCCTTCTACCTTCGATCACCGGAATAGCCTGGCGATTGTAAATAAGATTGCTCCCATCGCCATGAATGATCACTTCTTGGTGGTTCCATTCAAACTTCACCGACTGATGCAGCGTTGGTGCTACGCCCCCAGCAGCATGTATCCATGGCCGTCCTAATAGCAAGTTGTAGGATGCCGGTACATCTATTACTTGGAAGTCAACCTCGAACCAAGTTGGGCCCATTTGCAAGCACAGGCTAATCTCACCAATAGTGGACCTTTGAGAGCCATCAAAAGCTTTCACATTTATCGCTCCATCTTTTATCTCATGAAACCCTTTGCCCAATTTCTTGAGCGTTATCAACGGACAGATGTTGAGACTGGATCCTCCGTCGATCAGAATTCTGGTGATGAAATAATCTTTGCATTGCATAGTGATATGCAGTGCTTTGTTGTGACCCAGCCCTTCAGGTGGCAGCTATTCCTTATGGAAGGGAATCCTGTGGCTCTCTAACACTTGGCCTACCATATTGGCCATTTCCCCACTGGTTATATTATTTGGCACATGCACTTCATTCAGCACCTTCAACAAGGCATTTCTGTGCGCCTCTGAATTTTGCAACAAGGAAAGAATGGATATCTGTGTTGGAGTCTTGTTCAATTGGTCGATGATCGAATACTCCTTAGCCTGTACTTTCCTCCAAAGGTCGTACGGACCTGTCTCGATAATGGGCGACCGATTAGAAGCATGCTTGCTTGATTCCGCCAGATGTTCAGGGGTATAGACTTTACCAGTTCTTGTCATACCATGTGCTGCAGTAGCCTCTTCAGTCTTGACTTTGCCTTTCCTTATTGCTTCGGCTGTATAATCCCATGGTACATCGTTGGTATATAAGGGTGGTGGTGTGGTTGATATCACCACGGTGATCAGCGTGGCTACCCTTACTTCGAACGGAACATGTGCCTTGGGTGGCAAGACTGCGACCTTAAATGGTGCGGGTGCATTTGTCGGAGACACGAATTCGATCTCAATTGATGCCGGTATCTTTTTGAGTGGCGCTGCTTCAAACTCAAGAGGTATAGACATATTTACCTCAGCATCCTCAGACGGTTGAATCTGGACTATGATTGGGTTGAGAGTAACTGCCGGTTTCTTTGGGTCATCGCCTTCTACGATCAACCCGATCGATCCTTCGGGATCCCAGTCGTCTTCTATTTTGATCATGTGGATGACTCCACCTTTATGGTCTGGAAGAGGGTTGTTGCGGATGTTTGGAGTGGATTCCTTTGCCACAATGATCTTGTTGTCAATCAAGGATTGTATCTTATCTTTCAAAGAACGGCATTCATCGATGGTGTGTCCTTTCATGCCGGAGTGGTATGCACAGGACTTGTTTGGGTTAACCCACTGGGAAGGATTTTCTGGGGTTGCAACAGGGATGGGTGTGATATAACCAGCAGCCTTTAGCTTCTCATACAGCTGGTCGATAGGTTCGGCAATGTCGGTATATTATTTTGGAGGTCTGCCATCAAAATTAGGTCGATGTCTAGGGAAGTTTTGGCGTGCGGGGTGGTGATTGATAATGGGACGGCTGAGAGTTGTAAGTGTGGTAAACAGGAGCGGGTTGGGAGTATCTGGGTGAAGTAGGTTGATATTTAGGTGGTGGAGATGATTGATAGGTTGGTGGCGGAGCTTGGTATGAGGGTGAGGGTGCTTGGTAATTTGGGGTTGGCTGATACGTGAGTGGAGGTGTTGGTTAAGTTTGGTATTTGAGGGGAGACTTGGTTCTCTATGCAACCATCACGGCTCCTACGTCCCTTTTCTTTGTAGCTTGCAAAGCCTCAATCCTTTCACCTAATTTGATAATGTCGGAGAACTTGTGGTTCTCAATCACTATCAACCGCTCATAGTATTGTGGGTCCTGAGCCCAGACGAAGCACTTATTCATTTGTTCCTCTTCTAAGGCGGGTCTGACCTTAGTAGCTTCGGACCTCCAGCGAGTAGCATACTCGCGAAATATTTCTGTGGGCTTCTTCTTCAAATTCTGGATGTAGAACACGTCTAGTGCATTCTCTGTATTAAATCTGAACCTGTCCATGAAGTCAGATGCCATGCTCACCTAGTTCGACCACTTCTTGGGATCTTGGCTGATGTACCACGACAATGCATCTCCCTTCAATCTCCTTATGAACAGCTTCATGCGGATCCTCTCATGTTTCCCCACTCCAACCAGCTTGTCACAATAAGTCCTCAAATGGACCCTTGGATCACCTGTACCATCAAACATTTCGAACTTAGGAGGTTTGTACCCCTCGGGCAGCTCGACATCAGACTATATGCAGAGGTCCTCATAGTTCAGCCCTTCAAATCCCCTGCTTCCCTCAACGCCTTGAACCCGGCTGGTCAACCTCTTAAGTTCCTCGGCCAAATTCTTGATAAGCAGATCATTTTCATTAGACTCAGGTGTGTATGAGATAGGTGGAGTGAAGTGTGGCATGGTCTCCACGTAGATAGGATTGTTATGGATGGCCTGGTGCATGGGTGTAGAGATGGTCATTTGTGGAGTATTGGAGTTATGGGATAAGTAGTGGAGTGTTCTTTGGAGTATGGCAGGTGCTACATTGTATTGGGAGGGTTTGGTTATTTGGTGGAGTGGCGTGATGGTGAGTTGCGGGATGATTCTGCTGCTTCGGGATATTTTGAGGAGGTGTGGGGTTTTGGGCGTTGGGGAGGTTGACGTCTGGGACACTGAGGGTGAATGACAGGTTTGCCAAATTTCGAACCTGATCAAGCTCTTCTTGGAATTTCAACAACTTTTGTTCAAGTTGCGACATGTTCTCGTTTGGAACCCGAATACCCTGGCCATCAGTGGCCTCTACCCGTTTAACTGTGTTCTCCTTTCTTATGTTGCTTGAATCTTCCATTTTCTTCTTGCCTTTGGGAGGACTAGGAGGAGGAGAGGATGGAGGGCCCCTGGATCTTGTGAGATAGGATGATGATTCCAGAGTGCACAAACTAACCTTTGGGGAGGGGAATAATAAAAGAAAGAAAACAAAAACAAAACAAAAGGTAACCAAGTCAGTGAGGATTATGAAAAGTATTGCAGTATTTAAACACATAGTGCGGGAATGTAAAGCGCGTCCTAAGTTAGGAACCTCTTTGTGCCTGAGGTAGGCCTAGAGACAAATTGATTTGGAGAAATTAAAATTTTAAATGCCTCATTTCATTGATAAAAATAGACGAATCCCAAAACGACACTGAATAAACAAGAAATAAAGTCACTAATGGCCATTGGCCTTATTACATCAATAAAGCGAAAAGAAAAGAAATTCCTATCTATTTTGTCCAAGAAGGACCTTCCCCAGACTCGGCATTCTTAGCTCCCTCGAATAGATTCCCCAGCTCGCGAAGTCCTAGCAGCAGGTATGCTCTGGCTAGATGTTCACATTCGGCCCCTTCATCCTTTTGACAATCTTCAACCCTTTGGATGAATTTGCCCTCCAGATCGACTATGCCTCGCTCTAAGTACCCCAGCCTCTTGTTGGTACTGATGGCCATGTCTTTCCATTCCTCAATCAGCCTTTTGATGGACTTATGTATTTCTCGGTGCTCGCTCTCGCATTCACGGATCCTTTTGCGCAGATGGTTGTATTTGACTTGCGCCTCGGCCTTTTCATCTATAATCTTGTGGCCTCGGACGAACCCCGGTTTGTCCAGACCATCCCAATTGTCTTCTAACCAACCTGAATAGAAAGGGGTGCAACTGACATGATATCTTTCTGGCTCAATGGTGTCTTTCTCCATTACGATCTTACAGTGCCACATGTGTTGGGCTTGGCACTTGTGAGGATTGTCATCATTCTTAAAGTCAGCCCGGAAATGACACATCTTGTCAACCCTTGGTATGATTTGCTTTCTAACCGCTTGTCTCATAACTCGGAGAGGAACGTAAGGATATGTTCCTCTCAGACCAATCAATATCAAGAACGGTGCATCTATGGATCAGACGATGAACTCTTCTGTTGGAAACCACTCAAACATCCATTGAACTTGTTCCTCAGCTAGGTTATCGAAGAATTCTACCCATTCTTTGGCATTCTCAGGCTGAGCAAACCTGTCAGGAATATAAGTCATTCGCTTTGGGTGGTGGAAAGCGATGTGGTCATTCCACGCCCTTCGTTGAATCTCTTGTCGGTATCGACCCTTTTGAAGATGTTCTAAGAGCCAGAGTTGTAGTAATAAGTTGCAGCCCTCGAAGTGTTTTGCTCCTCTTTGGCATTTCTCTAAGGCTCGGTATACGTCTGAAATGATCATGGGCACGATGTTGAAGTTTTGCCCACCAATTCCCTCCATTAGTGTCTTAGTTACCATTGCCAACCTAGTATGGATTCTTTCTTTCTTCATCGGAAATACGATTAGACCCAGGAAGCAAAATATGAAGACGAATACCCTACTGTGGATGTGCCCCAAGGATGTGATGGAAAATTCATCATGGAAGGTACGGTATGATTTGCTATGGCCATACCTTTCATATAAGTAGTCAAAAGGGATGTACGATTCTTTCAGGCATCCCAATTCTGCGTTCTTCTTTAGACCCATCATTTTTAAGAAACCCTTGCCTATGTGGTTCTCAGGCATTAGAAAACCCAGATTTTCCCAAGCTAGACCGGCCAATCCTCCTATTTCCTCTAATAAAGGTGTCATTTCGATGTCCCAAAGCGGAAGACGGCCCTTTCACAGTCCCAGAATAAGGTAGCAGCCTCTATCATCATGTTGTTAGGCTGGATATCCAGGAGGGATGGTAGATTACCTAGGTATTTCTTGATGAGGGTTTTGTCACTAGAATGTGAATCTCCCCACCAACTCAGCAATTTTGGGTGGATGTTGGTGACCATGCCGAATCTGTGGACTTCGTCCCTCATATTTCTGCAATGCAAACAAGGTTAGACCTTGACCCCCATCAGACTCGATTATTTAACATCAATGATTAGCACAAAGTTTTTAATTCTCCAAATAAATGCACAGAACGTGATGATGTCCGTTTGAGTTTATGGAAACCTAGTGGACCTTTTGAACAAGGCTCTCTTAGAGGCTATTGTGCGGACAACACGTTATCCTGGCTAGGTTCGACCATGATGCAACAATAGTATAACGGAGTAAGGTTTCTATGGGGTTTTAGACTGGTATCCTCGAGCGGACAACTCAAGGGGAAATGCACGGAACCGTCGACTACACTGCTGATCGACTAGTTTTACCGCAAATAAGCCTTTCCGAATTAAAGGGGTAATGATATAGGAAGGGCGCAACAACTCATCAAGCGTTGCTATAGGATTTTGTTTGGCACGAGTGGAGTATGAATGTTGGATCATGAATAATGCAATAAACAGTAAACATGTAGTCACATATTTGCCCGTTATGAAAGTAGTAAATACAACAGTTTATAATTTAAAACGATTACAAAGGAAGGAAACAAGAAAGATATGTCTGTTACTTTTGAAGAAAATCAAATGCTTAAAGGAAATAAACAAGTAATTGCACATAGGAAGAGGTACAAATTCACAAAGCAATTTGAAATGGTAAAATCCTGAAAAATCCCCAGCAGAGTCGCCATGTTGTCGCGCCCCCTTTTTTTCCCGAGAACTCCTTTCGGGGCTGGTTGAAAGAGTTTATGACATTGGTTGAGACAACTCATTCATTTTGGGAAAGGGGTTTGCATATTTTGAAGAGTCGCCACCTAAGGGCACCTATCAGGGATTCATTTACAACTACGTTTGGTAACCAGAGATAGGGTAAGGGCTTGAAATTATCCTAAGGGGAAGGTGTTAGGCACCCCTCAGGATCCACAAGTGTGGTTCCCGACCAAATAGCATTTGTGAATTTTGTACAATTAGCAAATAAACAAATATGGTTCAAATAGTAGGGGATTTTAGTCTAAGTACACATATGTTTGAAAACAGTCAAGGGAGAGCCAGATTTTGAAAAGAATTATAGTCTGAGCATGTTTATCGAGAGTGAGGGGTATCCTAGGTTTGTTTGTAATATGGACCACATCAATGCAATACCCGATATGACACTATTCAAGAGGGGCTACACGTGGTATTAGCGCACCAGTCATCATATCCATATCTACCCTTTCCCACCCCGTGTAGGTAGCTAAAGCGAGTGTTGGTCATAACCTCTATTATATGTTGTTACCCGTCCCTTCGTATTAGTCCCGGAGGAATTTAGGACTTCTATCCTATAAAAGGGGGGTTCTAGGCAGACCCTCAGGTTTCAAAAGTAAAATTCTAAGGCGACATATAAAGATAAATAGGATTGTGGATAGGGGGTAGCATATAATCAGGAAAGGGGCTCAAATACCTCCACAGATAATTCAAGTAATCAGCATGACTCAAACACAATTAAGGTCTGGGTTTTAATGCAGATCCTAAGCATGGTATCTAAGTTATAACAATAGAGAAACAGATTTATTGCATAACTCAGAGAGGAAGTCCTAATTAGTTTTGCCTACTGATTTTGAACATGCTGATAATTAGGTAGTAATCACAAGAAGACAGTTCCAGTTTTTATTTTAAAGTAAATTACCTAAGGCTTGCCTAGGCGTAAGATCATATGCAACCGTTATTCAGAGATGTTAACAGTTTTAAAGTTGTTATACCTAAGAGCATGCAGTGTTAAGTGTTGCAGAATATACAGGTTTTTATTACCAGTTGTTAGAGCAGGGAGACTGTTTCAGATTCAGTAATTAGATTGAGTGTAATCAGGCGATTATGATCCTAGAACATGATATCTAATGCAAGGATGATACACATGCAGAATCACTAAAGCAGAATTTCTAAATGCACACCCAAATTACGCACAACTTTAGAATAGGCAGAACTGACAGTTTGTTTTAGTGTTGTTTACCTAGAAATAGGATTTCTAAGTGTGTAGCATGGTTGTAGCATAATGAGACATGATTGCAGCTTATGTTAACATTATTTATCCTAGGACAGGATTTCTGAATGAGTTTGAGAATAGGCAGAATCACATGGTGACAGTTCATGTTAATGTTATTGTTTGCCTTAGAGATAGGAGTTCTAAGTGATGATGAGATGCTGGAAAAAAAGTATATATGCATCCTACGGAATATGGTATCTAATGCATGGCATGCTTTGTGTAGGTTATTCCTAAACATGACTGCTATTGTGCATAGAGGAAAGTAAACCTAGGAGCATGATTTCTATCCTTGATTATGCTACAGCATACATAGTACCCTCCCCTTTTCACTATCCAACCCCAGAGTTGTTTTACAAATTATTACAGACCATTGAGTATGAATTACATAACTGAAATGAGAAAATAAGAAGTTATCTATAGGGATTCTGCAGTATAGGCCCAGATCTTCATATCCTCAATGCCAAATGGTTTTACACAGCCTTTCTCATAATCCGGGTGTGTCAAAATTTCCTAAGGACCTCAAGGGATCCCCGGGAGTTCTCACACCCAGATTTCATAGCCACAGTAGAGTAAGTGCAGTGTAGAAGGGCCAGCCTTAGTGTGTCAAAGTTCAGAGGGAGCTCAGGGGTCCAAAAGCAATGCTCACACAAAGGGGGCAGAACTTAAAAGGTCTAAGAGTAGAGTGAGAGTGCTTGATATAGTTTTGAAAGAGAGGTTGAGTAGGAAAACCGTTTTGAAAAGAGACTTGAATATAACAGAAAAGTTTAACCAATGAAACAGTTGAAAGAGCAGAAACACCAATCTCAGAACCAAAACAAATTCAGCATCACACAAAGAACCAAGAACAATCCAACAACCACAAGTAGGGGTAATGGGATTTGAGGGACAAGTATAGAGCATGTGAAGGCAAGCATGTAGTGGGAAAAGGTATGCATAGGTATACAATCAGAAGTTCATAAGGGGTTCAGGGGCTTGGGGTATAGCATGGTATAAGATTAGACTAAACATAACAGTATCAAACAGCTTAAGACAGTAGAGTATACCCTGCGCAAACATAGGCATAGAGATTCACATGGAAACATGTTTTAAGTTCACAAAGCATAACTTAACCTACTGGATGAAGTGGAGATTCTAATTACATGTTGAACAGCAGAATATTAGATAGTAGCATATCAGAAACATAATGAATTGAAGCAGTAACAGAAACATATTGGTTTGAAAACTGGAATTTGAATTAGAACATACCAGGGAAGTGAAGACAATAACACAAAGTAGGAAATAGGAGAGCACAATAGTTAGCCTTGGCTTGCAGCCGGCTAACTTAGAGCAATAACAAGTAGCACAGAAGAGAGAATAGAGAGTCTTTAGTTGTGAGAGAGAGAGAGAGAGTTATTGAACCAGTGAGTTCGTCATTTGTGCTAATGAGAGGTAATGTATATATAGTTTGAAAACAGGTAGCAAATAAAGTAGGAATCAAAGTTAACCAATAATTAAGGGATTGTGTATCAATCAGTATAAAATCGGCATAGCTATCCCTTAATTGAAGGGGTTAAGTTCAAAAGGCAATATGCACACAACAATTAAGGAAAGATACCATATGTGACTGCAAATAACATATAAGGAAATAATTTAGCACAGTACAAGTATGGGACATGCAATTCAGACTAGGTTTAGAATATTTCAATTAAGGAAATAACATAAGAATCCATGTGACAGCATAGTCAACCAAAATAAGGCAAGGGAATAGTTTAAAGGTTGAAAATCAGTTAGGGAAATCATCACAAGAAAACAGTGAGAGATATCAATTATAGGAAATTAGGGGTTTAAACAGGAGTAGTCCTGATTAGGGGGAAGATTATCACAAATCCCTATGGATAAACGGAATGAACACACAATAGGTAAGTAAAATTAGAGACTCAAGTAAAAATCACATAGAATCAAGGATTCGATATTAGCACACAGTAAATGATTAAAGGAATTATAAAACGAACATGATATAATAGGGAGAATCAAAGAATCAGAAACCCTAATGATTATGGTAGCAAGAAAAAAAAATAGTGACAACTAGAGGGATTAAACAGGACGAACACAATATAAGTAGAAGAAACCAAAATTGGAAACCCTAATAAGCAAAATAGGGTAAAAATCATAGAAACCTTAAGACGTTCACGAGAAAACAAGAGTTCATACGGATTAAACGAACATATCAGTCAAAGCGAGACTCAGAATCTAAGAAACCTAGGGTTTACATCATAATAAGTCAAACGAAAGGAAAAACTTTAAATAAATCGTTAAAACATAGTAGGAATCATAGAATGATACTAAAAAGCAGAAGAAAATCATTTTGAAAAAGGGGTTATGAAACCCTAATTTTCAGATGAAGAAACGTTTGGAAACAGTAAAGTTTTTTGACGGAAACATATAAAACCTCATAATATACACAGATCTATGACAGATCTAAAAGAATCGGAGAGTTTTAAGAGTTAGGATTTCAAAGAGAACCCAGAAAGGATAAGGAAAAACCCCAAAATATTACCGGTCTTAGCCGGAAAGTAATAGATCTTACTCGAACGGTCGGAGATGGACGAAAAACGGCATGAAAGGCCATGGGTGGAAGTCGAAATGCTCCAGGTTCACTTGAAGACCTCAAGGTAGTGTCAAGTCGGTGTGGGGTGAGACATAGGCGAGGAGATGGTGGGAGGTCATGGTTTCCGGCGAAGGAGGTGGCCGGAGAAGATGGACAGAGTTCATCGGAAGGTGGAAGGTTCTAGAGAGAACCTAGAGAGAACTAAGAGAATGTGAGAGAAATGGAACGGGGAAAATGAGAATGGGGGGGGGGGGGNACGGCTCAGATTGAATGGGGGATTGGGTCGGGTAATTTGGGAATTGGGCTTGGGTTGTTTGGGCTAGTTAATTGGGTTGGGGGTCCGGGTAGAATTGAATAAAATTGAATTAAAAGTGGCTACTTGTTAAATACTCGTTTAAAAAATAGATAAATAATTAATAAAAATAGCCAATAATTATACAAAATGAAATTAAGGCTAAATAGGTGAAATTAAGGTGATTAACTAGAATTAAAATATAAAATGACTTATTATTGGATTAAAATAGCAAAAAATATATAATTGGACTATAATTGCAAAGTCATTGCAATTATGGCCAAATAATGCCAATTTGGCTAATTTGTGAAATAGTTTGGCCTTAATAGGACCTAAAATGATATATTAACTAAGACATGCTTTGAAATTATTTGTAATGCAATTTATGATTAATTATTGGATATAAAAGTACTGGATAAATTAGAAATATATTAATAAAAGCATGGGAAAATTATGGAAAAATACCAATTATCACAAAACTTGATTTTGAAGATATATGTATAAAATTAAAAAATAGTTTGAGGAAAAATTGGGTATCAACACCACCCACAAAGAAAAAAAGGTCCGCTAGGTTGAAAACCTCGAAAGAGGCGGCCTAGACAAAAGTTAGGACATAAAGAAAATAAAAAAATAACAAAATAAAAAAAGAGGTCCGCTAGGTTGAAAGCCTCGAAAGAGGCGTCCTAGGCAAACGTTAGGACATAAAATAAATCTACTCATTATGAACTACGGTATGACTTGATCCTCTTCACCGAGGTACATAGGCACCTTAGAGTCATTCTGAGTTCAGTCGCATAAGTTCAAAAGATACATAATCCACCAATCGTTGTCCGAATGAAGTACGATGGAATATAATTCATTCAATCAGTATTTGAAAATCGAGCTGGGATACCATTCATCTGTTAAACTATGGATCCCATTAGATTTAAAGGGGGCAAGCCGCTATGGTAAATTGGTGTCTTCAATGAAATATTTAATATCTTTTCGGAGGTTGTAAAGCATTTGCATTGAATTCCAGGGATCAGTTATGCGTTCACGTGCGCAAAACCTTCAAGTTATTTTGGTCATCCTTCATGACATTTCAAATTCAGCGAGACTTGGACCCAAGATAATTGGTGAGAATGAAGCTCTTGAATTTCAATTTTTGAAAATTGAAAAGTTCTTACAATCTCAAGGCTCCCACACCAAGATACAAATATTTTGGTGAAGTCGTGCTAATTTGGAACTGTCGGCATATCAGGAACCAAAGTTAACTTTAAAATATTATCTGAAATTATTCTTAAGGAATTAAGTTTTGTATTTTGGATATGTTATAGATTTGGATGTTACGTTTCCAATGGATCAAACGGTTCGAGATTTCAACATTCCTACATCAAGATACAATTTTTTTGGTGAAGTTGTGCAAATCTGCAATCGTCAACGTGATAGAATTTAATGTTAGCTTAAAAATAATATCTGGGACGATTCTCAAAGTTTTTGATTCTAAATTCTGGATATATCTTAGATCTTGAAGTCTAGTTTTTAGAAAATCAAACGGTTCATAATTTCGACGTTCCTACACCAAGATATAACTTTTTTAGTGAAACTGCGCAAATCTGAAATCGTCGACGTGACAGAATTTAAAGTTAGCTTCAAAATATTATTTGGGCCGATTCTGAAGGTGTTTCATTCTAAGTTTTGGATATGTTTTATATATTGAAGTCTAATTTGTGAGAAATTTAACGGTTAATTATTTGGACTCTCCCAAGACAAGATATGAATCTTTCGTTACAAGCGCGTAAAGCTAAAAATTATGTGACTAAGATAAAAGTCGGATGATGTAAAGCAAAAGAGAAGCTGAAATATTTAAGCCCTCGAAGTCTCCAAGTTGAAGTCTTCAAGTCTGTCGATCTTCAAGTTGAAGTCTCCAAGTTGAAATCTTCAAGTTTGTCGGTCTTCAAGTTGAAGTCTTCACGCTCGCCACTCTTCAAGTTGAAATATTTAAGCCCTCCAAGTCTCCAAGTTGAAGTCGTCAAGTCCGTCGGTCTTCAAGTTTCTGTCTTCAAATTCGCCGATCTTAAAGTTGAATTATTTAAGCCCTCCAAATCTTCGAGTTGAAGTCTGCAAAGTCCACCAAATCTTCAAAGTTTTCCAAGTGTTCAAGTCGATGTCATCAAATCGATGTCGTCTTCGAGTTGAAGCTTTATAATTTTCCAATTTTAAGGTAGACATATGAGTCCCTTTGCACCTTAAGTTGGCCTCTTCATGGGTTTGTCCTTAAAAGGAAATTATAACTTTCCAATCTTAAGGTGGACATATAAGTCTCTTTGCACCTTAAGTTGGCCTCTTCGTGGGTTTGTCCTTAAAAGGAACTATAACTTCCAATCTTAAGGTGGACATGTGAGTCCCTTTGCACCTTAAGTTGGCCTCTTCGATAGTCGGGTCATTTTGAGAGTAATCTCTCCGGTAGTCTGGTCACATTGAGAGTAATATCTCCAGTAGTCGGGCCATTTTGAGAGTAATCTCTCCGGTAGTCGGGCCACATTAAGAGTAATCTCTCCGGTATTTGGGCCATTTTGAGAGTAATCTCTCCGGTAGTCGAGCCACATTGAGAGTAATCTCTCCGGTAGTCGGGCCACATTGAGAGTAATCTCTCCGGTAGTCGGGCCACATTGAGAGTAATCTCTCCAGTAGTCGGGCCATTTTGAGAGTAATCTCTCCGGTAGTCGGGCCATTTTGAGAGTAATACCTCCGGTAGTCGAGCTTTGGTGAGAGTAATAATCTCTCCGGTATTTGGGCCATTTTGAGAGTAATCTCTCCGGTAGTCGAGCCACATTGAGAGTAATCTCTCCGGTAGCCGGGCCACATTGAGAGTAATCTCTCCAGTAATCGGGCCATTTTGAGAGTAATCTCTCAGGTAGTCGGGCCATTTTGAGAGTAATACCTCCGGTAGTCGAGCCACATTGAGAGTAATCACTCTGATATTCAGGCAAGGATGCGTACCCATCCCCTCACACCCTAAGATTGTCTTCTTCATGCATGGATCATCTCATTAAACAAGAACACGCCCTTCTTGTTTGACCTACAAAAAAAAGACAACAAAGAAGAAAGCACAAGAAAAGAAGAAGAAATTTCCTTCACGTCAATGCTTTCGAGTCCAGAAAGCTAGACTCAAATGGCTTGCAAATATTGTGAATTGATGCTAAACAAATACGACGCATGGGTTTATATAGATCTCCGTAGATGGCCTGCAATAGTATATTATCGATGTGGGAGATACGACAATTCGTATTTGAAACAAATTCGGACTCGTTAAAAATCCAATTCGAAACAGACTCGTTAAAAAGCCAATTCGAAAATGATTTGCACTCCTTATCCAATTAGTGCGAAGTGGGATTTTATCATTCACACATTGATGCTTAGACAAATCCAACAACAACCCAAGAATGAAACCAATTAATACACCCGGTATAAAATTCTCAGCTTGAAACTTGCTCCTAACCATTCTCTTTCCTCCTTCTCCTTCTTCCATTGCCAATTTTTTTTTAGTATTACCAAAACAAGAAAAAGAAAAAGAGCTACTGAAAACATTATGCTACTTGGGAAAGAATTTAAATGTAAATAAACTAACTTTGGCATTAATAAACAAAGGAGTCATTTGGCTAAAGTTAGTTACTTAGTGACTTTTAATCCTTTCATAAGATCCGTACTTCAAGTGTAGCCTCGTGTAAATATCCCGACAAGTCTTGAAGTAGGGGGCATTTGTAGGCATGTAAATTTTATTAGAATTAAATTTATTAATAATTTGGATTATATTTTAAATTCAAAATATATTGGTCCAAACAAATATTATGGGCTAATATAATTGAATTAATTATATAAGTCCAATACATATGGGTTAATAAAGGGATTTTTACATTCCTATACACTATATGAAACTATATTACCCTCCCTACTCAAGTTTTACTATAATTACATTTTATATACCCAATTACCATTTATGTACATTTTAAGGGAATTAATGATATTAATTAGTGTCCTAAAATTACTTTACCATATATTCTCACTCCCCCCACGTTTCTCTCTCCACATCCCACCCGCCTCACCCACGTATCTTGCACTCGCCCATGATTTTCTCTTCACAAATCTCAAAAATCCTCCATGAACGCCTATTACATCTCTTCTTAAAAAACCAGACAAATTTTTTACTTTTATTCAAAATTCCTACCTCCATTAACGTCTCTGATTAGCTTGATTTTCAATTAAGAAGAAGATATCTACGTAAAGCAAAGGAATTCTCTCTACGTCTCTTTCTATCTCTCAATCTCTAATTTCAGTAATGTAAAACAAAGGAAAAGAGAGCAACAATTCCACCATTGACATCCATTAAAAAGCTTTGAAGCTTAGAATTCGAATTTGGGTTTTTAAAAACCATTATTTGTTTGGATTGGGTGTTGTTGCAAACAGTTGGGAATATAGATTAGAGTTTATACCTCAATTTTGAGGGTGTTTTGGTGAAGATTAGACTTGATTTTGGCTGAATTTCAGATTAAAACTCGAAGAAGAAGAAGAAGAAGAAGAAGAAGAAGAAGACGTGATATACATTACATTTACGTAATTGTAGTAAAATTATAGAAACATTGTAGAGTAATTGTAGAAAAATTGTATTTTGTTGTTTTATATATATATAGTACGAAAGTTGAACAATATTGTATAAAAATTATATTTAAGTTGTATGATATTGTAGTTGTATATAACTGAGTAGAAATAATGTATGAAAATTGTAAATAATTTATAGATAAGTTGTATAATATATGATTAGTTGTATAAAATTTGTTTTTACTATGTATAAATCAGATATAAAATATACAAAAGACATATTGTATAAATTTTGTATTTAAGTTGTATGTTATTGTAGTTGTATTTAACTGGGTAGAAATAATGAATGAAAGTTGTAGATAAGTTGTACGAAACTTGTTTTTACTATGTATAAATTAGATACAAAATATACAAAAGACATATTGTATAAAATTTGTATAAAATTTGTGTTTAAGTTGTATGATATTGTAGTTGTATATAATTGAGTATAAATTATGTATGAAAGTTGTAGATAAGTTTTACAAGCCTATGACATAAGCTTTGGGATTTTTTCGATCTCTATTAATTTAGACGATTTGTTATTCAAAATTCATCCAATATGAATGGACCCAGGTTCATCTGTTTTGGATTTCTGCTTCGTCTAATTCTGTCCAGATCTAATTCTGTAATTGATTATGGTACTTCTCATGCTTTGGTGAGATAAGAAATCTATACGTTGTTTCGTTAACCTTTTTAATTGGGCTAACCTTTCCCCTATAAATAACTCAGATCACAATCCATGTACCCTTTACGACATTTTTAAGATTATGGCTTTGATTCAACTCGAACGAATTGGATCCCAACTTCCAGTTCCTTTTCTTCTAATGAACTATGACTCATTTTATTCCAATTTTTTGGAGTTCCTCAATGATTGCGAGAAGTGGCGTACTGTCTCCAAGAATGAGGTTGCATCATTGTGGAAAGTTTGTAACAACAACTCATAAGCTTTGGCTTACTTGACAGAAATTTATGGTCTTTCTCATGTCGAGACTGGTAGAAAAGATTCTGAATCATCAGAATGTAGAAGTTTACCTTGACAGTTTTCATCCATCAGCTATGGAGAAAAGTTCAAGATTATGTTTTATCAGCAATTTCTATTTCTTATTCTACTCTCTGAAGGAGTTGTCATTTCTTGGTCATGTTGTAACACACTTCCTGGAGTATGTCACACCTTAGCTTTATAAGTTTTGTGTCTCTTATTTTCGTAACTTTGCATCCCCTGGATGTTTTAATGATATTTCACTTCGCGTGCATCAGAAAAATAAGGAAAGAGAAGAAGAGAAAAAAAGGTAAAGGGTGTAACTAAATCCCTTAATTGAAGGCACTAATAATGGATTGAGAGCCTTTTAAGGTAGAATGTATATATTTTGTAAACAAAACCTGTATAGGTAGGGTAATTTACTAAACATGAACATTTAGGGTAATAAAGTTTCCAATAGTGTATAGGAATGAAAAAATCTCGTTAATAAATAAGTCTTAATCCATTGGGATAGCCCATTTAATTAGGCTAAAGTGACGAGCCCAATTCAGTGAGCCCAAGATGTCATCTTCCTAGAGGCCCAGTTTAGTGCCACGTGTCAAATGACGTGGCACGCCAAGTCAAACGAAAGAGCCAATAGGATCATGCCACGTGTCAAAATGACAAGTCATGCCAAGTCACATTAAATGGCCAATGAAACCGCGTCACGTGTGCAAGTGACATGTTCTGGCCAATCAAATGCGACCACGTTGATAACTAACGATTATACTTCATTTTATACTCCTTCTTGCTTAAGTTTTGGTTTAAATTGTATACAAATTAGTCCCAAAAGCTTACATGTTGTACTTGATTGCAGGGTTTAGTCAAAAAAATATGACAATTAGTCAAAACCAGCTCAAAAAGGACTGAAACATGCACAAGTACCAAGAACAAGTCCAAGCATAGTGCAACAAATCCAGTGTGGTCCACAATGAGGAGATTCAGAGAGGAAAATTTTAGGAAGCTCAAACATTGCGGCCGCAAAGCTATTTTATGCGGACCACAATGACCTCACCGCGGCCGCACTCCTTTTTTTGCGGACCGCAATGATCGGATTCAGAGAGTTGGGAATGTGAAGGCTTAAGACTAGTGCGGTCCGCAATCCTTTTTGTGCAGCCGCAATAGAAATCATCGCGGCCGCGGTGCATTTTATGCGGCCCGCGGTGGCCAAGTTCAGAGAGTAGATTCTTGAAGCCAAAAAGCCTCACCGCGGCCGCACTCCATTTCTTGCGGTCCGCAGTAACCCTGCAGGGGTATTTTTGTCTAGAAAATTTGGCCCAGTATAAATACTTTTTCCCCATTTTTAGGCAAGCTTTTGTAATCTAACTTTAACAGGAGCTCGTGAACGATATTTCTCAGCCATTTTGAGTAATTTTAGAAGTGTTTTATCATTGAATCTTCAAATATTAGTTTGTAATTAAATTATATGGGTTATTCTTCATCTATTTCTTTGTTTTCTTCTCTTAGCATGAGTAGCTAGACCCATTTGCTAGGGTTGTGGCTCAACCCTAGTGTGGGTATTTGATGGGTCATTTAATTTAAGGCTTAGATATTTATGGGTGATTGGTATTTGGGCTGATTTGTGTTTTCCATGTTAAATTAGTGGTTTCAAATACTAATTGGTGTCTATTTGACTTGGGTTCTTATTGAGAAAGAGAACTTGAGTCTAGAAAATCAGTCCAACAAGAAATTGGGATGTAATTAAGAGATTGATAGTCCCAATTAATGGGTTAAACCTAGAGATAGTAAAACCCTACTTGAGCCTATATTGCTTGCATAATTTTGACATCCAATTGGTCTCGAGAGATGCAATTAGGGCAGGGCCACTCGAGCTACTGAGAGGTATAGAGTGGGTAATTCCGTGCATTGGCTACATCACAATCCCCAACATAACGTCTTTGCCTTAGTTTTTTGACCCCGTTAAGTATTCACCTAGGAGAAAGTCATAGCTCTAGTCCTTTTTATCTATTAAGAAAATACTCAAAAAGATATTAGTTAGTTAATTAGCAAATTCAATTAGTTTAAACCGTAGTTCAAGTATCAAACCAAATTTATGAGACGTGCAATTAAAAGCACAACACACTACTAGATCACTTAGGAACTCAACTCCCACATTAGTAACTCCCTGTGGATTCGATCCCGACCCGTTCGGGTAAAAGCTGCATTGACCCCTACCTTGCTACTATCTAGTGGTATAGGCGGGCGCCGATCACTTTTTGGCGATGTTGCCGGTGTTGTTATAACGATGTTGATTATCTACGTGAATAGTGGTGTTAAGTGTTTTTCTTTCCTTCTTTTGTTAACGTGCGTGTTGAATCAATTTAGGTACTAATGGCGGATCCTTTGGAAAATGTTATTCCGGGGGAGGAGGTGTATGACAACGGATAAGATGAACTAAACCAAGTACCACCTCCTAGACGGGGCCGACATGCCAATGTTAATGAGGATATTCCAGACCCTCCCCCGCCTCTACCTCCGAGAATTTCCCCTTGGGTAAACGAAGGGTACACGAGTGCTATTGTCCCGCCTAGGATCCGGGCGGGGAACTTCCAAATCACAAATGTGATGCTGACACTCTTGGAGCAACGGGGCTATTTCCTCGGAGCCGCCCACCAAAATGCTTACAAGCATTTGAAGGGCTTCGTATATACATGCTGGGGAAGTAAGCAGACGAATGTCTTAGAAGATGCCTTGAGGCTTCGGTTATTTCCCTTCTCTCTTCGAGGAAAGGCACTTGATTGGCTGGAGCGACTTCCCAACCACTCCATATCCACATGGGATGAGCTAGCAGACAAGTTCATTGCAAAATTCTTCTCTCCTAGTCACATGGCAACGCTTAGAGATGAAATATTGGATTTCAAACAAGATACAAATGAGCCTTTGCATGAGATTTGGGAGCGCTACCGGACCATGGTAAAGGAGTGTCCAAACAATGACATGACTGAAGCCATGATACAACAGACCTTTTACCGAGGCATAAATACCACCAATCAGTGTGTGGTCAATCAATTGGTTGGGGGAAACTTCATGAAGCTACCATACAATGAGGCATGTGAGGTCTTAGATGAAATGGCTGACACTTCGTCAGCATGGCAAAGTAGAGCAAATGTGCCTCAGGGAGATTCAGGTGTTAATAGTCTTCACAAAGAACTTCAAGAACATGGGCAAGCAATTGCCGAGCTCACTACCACTATGAATCAACTTGCCAAGGCACAACTTCAACAATTATAAAGGCCGAAGCAAGTAAATTCCATGGAGGGAGTGAATGTTTTGGTGAACAAGAGAAGACCTCGGGAAAATCCAATGCAAAAAAACAATGTTCAAGGTGACCCAGGATCAAGTGGGTATAGTCAAGAAGAGTCATATGATGATCAAGATGAGGATGTCATGTATGCTAATAATTACCAAGGTCAAGGTAACAACCAAGGCAACAATCAAAATTGGAGCAATCAAAGGCAACGCAATTGGAACAATAACAACAATTCTCGTAATTGGGGAAACAACAACAACAACCAACAATGGGGAAGCAATAATGATAACAATTGGAGTGGAGGCAATAATAAAAACAATTGGGGTGGAAACGGTAACCGGGGGTCGGGCTTTCAAAGGCCCCCGATGTACCAACAATCCACCCCTTATCAAGCTCAAGGTCAAAGCTCCTCAAGTAATGACATGGGAAGAATTGAACAAATGTTCAAGCAAATGATGGAGCGCAATGCGGACCTCGATGCTCAATTGAACTCCCATAACACCTCCATTCAAAATTTTGAGGTGCAAATGGGACAAATTTCTCATGCCTTGAACACACTCCCGAAAGGAGCACTACAAAGTGATACGGTGGTGAACCCCAAGGGTGGGAACAACAACAACAACACAGGTCACGCCATGGCGGTGACCACAAGAAGTGGAAGAGGCGGTGAGGCTAGTTCCTCTAGACAAAAGAGAGTTGTTGGAGATGATGATGAATTGCCAAATGATGAGTTTCCGATTGAGGTTGAGCAAGTGGTGGAAGAGCCAACAACTAGTGAGGTGAGGATTGATATTCATGACCAAGGAGAGGAATTGCAAAGTGACGTGAACCCATCTAGGGAACACGTAATTGATATACCGGAACCGGTCATACCAAAGGCTAAGGCACCATTGCCTAGGCCTCCTCCTCCCTACCCCCAAAGGTTGGCAAAGCAAAATCAAGAGAATCAATTCAAGAAATTCATCGACATGATGAAGAGTCTTTCCATCAATGTCCTTTTGGTCGAAGCTTTAGAGCAAATGCCCGGGTATGCCAAGTTCATGAAGGACTTGGTCACAAAGAAAAGGTCTATGGAGTGAGAAACCATAAAGATGTCTCACCAAGTGAGTTCAATAGTGCACTCAATGGCACCCAAGCTTGAAGACCCCGGGGCATTTACCATTCCTTGTACAATTGGGAGTGCCGATTTCTCTAAGGCTTTGTGTGACCTCGGAGCTAGCATAAATTTGATTCCATATTTGGTCTTTAAAACATTGGGGATTGGTCAACCTAGGGCTACTTCTATGCGTCTTTAAATGGAGGATCGATCTATGAAGTGGCCTCTAGGAATCATTGATGATGTATTGGTGCGGGTTGACAAGTTCATTTTGCCCGCAGATTTTGTTATATTGGATTGTGAGGTGGACTATGAAGTCCCTATCATCTTGGGAAGGACCTTCCTTGCAACGGGGAAGGACTTATTTGACGTGGAGGCCGGTGAGATCACTTTCCGGGTGGGCCATGAAAAGGTTGTGTTCCACGTTTGCAAGTCAATGAAGCAACCCAATAGCACGGAAGTATGTTCTTTCATGGACCTTGTCACCGAGGTCATTATTGATGAAACAAGTTCAATGATAAATGTTGAAGATCCCGTGGAGGCAGCTTTATTGAACCATGATGATATTGTAGTGGATGGCTTGATCGATAGTACCAATGCTCTACAAGGCATGGGTTCTTATTCATATGGTCCTCGAAAGTTATCTTTGGATTTGGAGAATCGGAAAACTTCTCCGACAAAGCCTTCAATTGAAGAGCCACCTACATTGGAGTTGAAGCCACTTCCACCACACCTCAGGTATGAATATATTGGTCCTTCTCATACTTTACATGTTATACTTTCATCGTGCCTAACCAAATTGCAGGTAGACTCTACTCTCAAAGTGCTAAAAAGGAGGAAGAAGTCCATAGGATGGACATTTGCTGATATTCGGGGAATAAGCCCCGCATTTTGTATCCGCAAAATCATTCTTGAGGATGGAGAAAAGCCTTCCGTAGAACACCAACGGAGGCTCAATGAAGCAATGCAATAAAATAATCAAGTGGCTTGATGCAGGGGTCGTCTACCCAATCTCGAATAGTGCTTGGACTTCTCCAGTCCAATGTGTTCCAAAAAAGGTGGCATGATCGTGGTCCAAAATGACAAAAATGAACTTATTCCAACAAGGACAGTCATAGGTTGGCGGGTATGCATGGATTACCGCAAGTTGAACAAGGTGACTCGCAAGGATCATTTCCCCTTGCCTTTCTTGGACCAAATGCTAGACAGGTTTGCGGGTAGAGCTTTCTATTGCTTCTTGGACGGGTATTCAGGCTATAACCAAATCTTGATTTCACCGGAGGACCAAGAAAAGACAACCTTCATATGTCCTTATGGGACATTTTCTTTCTCCAGGATGCCTTTTGGGTTGTGCAATGCACCCGCTACATTTCAGCAGTGCATGATGGCAATCTTCACTGACATGGTTGAAGACTTTCTAGAGGTATTCATGGATGATTTCAGCGTGGTTGGGGACTCCTTTGATGAATGCTTGAACAATCTTGATAAAGTCCTTGCTCGTTGTGAAGAAACCAACCTAGTGCTCAACTGGGAAAAATGCCATTTTATGGTTGAAGAAGGGATAGTTTTGGGTCACAAAATCTCAAGAAATGGAATTGAAGTAGACAAAGCCAAGATTGAGGTCATTTCCAAATTGCCACCTCCAACATCGGTAAAGGGGGTTCGTAGCTTTCTTGGGCATGCCGGGTTCTGCCGGCGCTTCATTAAGGACTTTTCGAAGGTGGTAAATCCTCTTTGCAAATTGTTAGAGAAAGATGCCAAGTTCCACTTTGATGAAAATTGTATGAAGGCATTTGAGCTATTGAAGCAAAAGCTCACTTCCACGCCAATTATCACCGTGTCGGATTGGAGATCTCCTTTTGAGCTAATGTGTGATTCTAGTGATGTGGTCGTGGGGACGGTTTTGGGACAAGGGTGAACAAGATTTTTCACCCCATTTACTATGCTAGCAAGATAATGAATTCCGCCCAAATGAACTACACCGTCACCGAGAAGGAGTTATTGGATATAGTCTTTGCAATGGAGAAATTATGTCCTTATCTTATGGGTGCCAAGGTCATAGTCCACACCGACCATGCGGCACTACGGTATCTCATGACGAAAAAGGATTCCAAGGCTAGACTTATGCGGTGGGTGTTATTGCTTCAAGAGTTTGATTTGGAGATCATTGATAGAAAGGGGAGTGAGAACCAAGTTGCCGACCATCTTTCCCGTTTGGAGGAGCAAAGGCAACCTAGTTATGGGCTTGAGATTGATGACAGCTTCCCGTATGAACAACTTCTCTCTGTTACTATGCAAGAAATGCCATGGTTCGCGGACATCGCCAACTACATTATCACCGGTGTTGTCTCGATTGAGCTATCTTCTAACCAAAGGAAGAATCTCAGATAGCATGGATTATTATTGGGATGAACCGTACTTATTCAAGATATGCAATGACGGGATCATCCGGCGGTGTGTTCCCGAAGAAGATCAAGGGTCAATTCTTGAGTCATGCCACTCCTCACCTTATGGTGGACATCATGGTGGGGCAAGGACCGCTTCAAAAGTTTAAGTTGTGGTTTCTTTTGGCCCGCCTTGTACAAGGATGCTAGTGACTTAGTCAAGAGATGTGATGAATGTCAGAGAGCAGGAGGAATTTAGAAGAAAGATGAGATGCCTCTCAATACCATTCTCGAAGTGGATATTTTTTATATATGGGGCATCGATTTTATGGGCCCCTTTGTTAGCTCTTTTGGGAACACATACATTCTCGTGGCGGTTGACTATGTTTCAAAATGAGTTGAAGCCGTGGATCTACCCAACAATGAGGCCCGGAGTGTTGTTGCATTTCTCAAAAAGAGCATTTTTACAAGGTTTGGCACTCCTCGTGCAATTATCAGTGATGGGGGGTCGCATTTTTGTAATAGAGCTTTTGACACTTTGCTTGAAAAGTATGGTGTCAATCACAAAGTTTCCACTCCTTATCATCCTCAAGCGAGTGGCCAAGTTGAAGTCTCAAACAGAGAAATCAAGAATATATTGTCAAAGACGGTCAATGCAAATAGGACAGATTGGTCAAAGAAGTTGGATGACGCTCTATGGGCTTATAGGACTACTTACAAGACCCCGATTGGTATGTCTCCGTACCGGTTGGTGTTTGGAAAAGCTTGCCATCTACCTATTGAGTTAGAGCACAAAGCCATGTGGGCTTTGAGGAAGCTGAATCTTGAATGGGATGTGGCAGCCAATCTTCTTGTGGAGCACCTTAATGAACTTGATGAATTCTGATTCCATGCCTACTCCAGTTCGTCCTTGTACAAGGACAAAATGAAGTACCTTCATGATAAATATGCTCGTGGCAAGGAGTTCAAAGTGGGTGATCTGGTTCTCTTGTTCAACTCTCAGTTACGTCTATTTCCGGGAAAGCTTAAGTCGAAATGGAGTGGACCTTTTGAAGTGGTGTTTGTGACTCCGTTTGGTGCACTTGATTTAAAGAAAAAAAGTGGGGAGATTTTCAGAGTTAATGGCACAGGGTCAAGCACTACTTGGGCAAAATTGATGACAGCCACGTGGTGGCACTGCTCCATCTAAACTGAATTGAGGGTAACTTGCGTCGTGTCGCGATGTTAAATCAGGCGCTTCTTGGGAGGCAACCCATGTGTTTTTATTTTTGTCTTCCTTTGATTTTCCTTGAAGTATAGGATTTGTTTTTGAACTAACTGGTTGTGGGATGTTGTAGGATTGTTTTGATGCAGTGCAGGACTAAGTTGAAAAAAAATGAGCTCTCTGAAGTTTGCACTGCAACCGCATTACATTTTGTGCAGTCGCAATGACCTTAGTGCAGGGGCAAAATTCCAATGCGGTCCGCAGAGTGATTCCTCAGTAAAAAGGGTTCTCTGAAGTTTGACACGGCGGCCGCAATGCAATTTGTGCGGTCCGCGGTGGACCACTGCGGTCGCATTGCATTTCTTGCGATCCACAATGGACATCTGCCCAGTACCACTTGAAGTTAAGTACCGAGGACCACAGTGCCATTTTGTGCGGTCCGCGGTGGGGTAGGTGCAGTGGGTCCTAGGTCTTCTTCTATAAATAGGGCCTGAGGCCCTCCTTTTACCCTTTTCGCTCTTTGCACACTCAATAGTAGAAAAAGATCACTGCTCATCCTCCCTCTTAACTTCAACTGCTGCATCTCACTCATCTACACTGCATCCTACATCTGGTAATTTTAATTTTGTTTTCTTATTTGTTTAACTTTGTTATTTTCTTTTTAAATAGTTGTTTTTCTTCTTTTTCTTCCCTCTTCTTTAAATCAATGCTAGGGTTTGCTTAATAGTAGTTAAATTAGGACTAATTAGCTTCAATACACTTATTACACACCTAGGGGATCAATAACATGTGAATTTAGGCTAAAATTGAACGGTAATTTGAAACCCTAGGTTGATAGCCTGTGCGGTCCGCGATGGTATTTTGTGTGGACCGCGGTGCTAAAGTTTAGAAAGGCCTCAGTTAGGGACCGCGACCGCGGTGGATTTTGTGCGATCCGCGGTGCCTTAATGAGGACCGCAACACCAGTTTTTGCGGTCCGCGGTGGCCTTCTTCAGAGAGTGGGTAGTCTGAACCCCACCTCAGTGCGGACCGCGATGCATTTTGTGCGGTCCGCAGTGCCTTAATGCGGACCGCAACACCATTTTGTGCGGTCCGCGGTGACTTTAATCAGAGAGTGGATAGTCTGAAACCCACCTCAGTGCAGACCACGATGCATTTTGTGCGGTCCGCGATACCTTCTTTGCGGCCGCACTTCATTTTGTGCGGTCCACGGTCTGCTATTCTGCAACTAAGCCTTCTACTTTATGTAATTTTTAATTCTTATTGCTGCATCTACTATTGTGATACTAACAAATTTAATCTGAATTCCACTTGCAGACAATGGTTCAATCAAGAGGTGGTGTAGAAAACAACCCGGCAAAGGGGAGTCCTCCCGGGTTAGAGGAAAGGGGATGATCAAATTGACTCCCCAAGTCCGAAAAAGTATCAAAGAAACCAGAAAGACAATTAAAGCTTTGGATAGAGCTGCTTCCCATTCGGGAAGTGAGTATGCACCCCCCTGGGAGGCATCTGACTCAGATTCCGTGCCACAGTATGTCCCTGACTTTTTGGAGAGGTTCAGATTGACAAATACACCTCCAAGCTCCCCTCCTACCCAAGCATCAGCACAGAGGTCCTCTGAGTCATCTGAGGGCTCAGCTGCAGCCAGTGAAAATGAATATTCTACCTCACCGACAACTTCATTATCTGGTGAGCATTCCACAGAAGAAGAAGGAGGAGGTGAGCCCCAAGTAGGTGGAGTAGAGAGAACAAGGAAACCAGAAGCATGGGAAGACAGGTTTGTGAGTGAAGCAGCCTACCACAAGTTCTGAGAGGTGGTGTCCTGAGAGGAAGTTGATACCGGAGCGAAAATTCATCAGAAAGAACCTCTTGCCTCACAACCCTAATGTGCTGAAGCATTTCAAAGAGAGAGCTGGCTGGGATTATTTCTCATGCCAAGTGGTGGAAGCCAATGAGCACCTAGTCAAAGATTTCTACGCCAATGTGGCCCATGTCAAAAAGGACACTAAAGTGACTAAGGTGCGTAATATGACAGTCATATTTGATGGAAAGACAATCAACAACTACATGGACTTCCCGGAGGAGGATGAGACATTGTACTTAGAGAAGTTAGACTTGGGAGAGAATGTCTGTCCATGGTTATCAGAGCATTTGGCAATCCCGGGTACCACCCCAGAATGGTTGCAAGCGGGAGTTAAATTTTTGAGGAGAACACTAAATTTCGAAGCAAAAGGGTGGGAGACATTTGTGTGCAGCCGGGTGTGCAGCCGGCTAGATCCAACCACCCACGAAAACTCTCTTCCTCTCTCCCAAGATGTGTTGGTGGCATCAATCATGGCAAGGTACCCAATAAACCTCGGGAATGTGATGTCCAAAGTTATCACAGGGGTGGTGAACGAAGGTGACAGATCATACCCCTTCCCAAATTTCCTAACTATGTATTTCGAGGATCAAGAGGTAGAAAGTAGGAAGTTTGATGTGAAGGTAAAACCAAAAGCTCCATTCTCCTGGTATAGCCTGCAGGGTGATGACAACCCTAAGAGAAAGAACTACAAGGGCAAATCCACTGTTTCTACTAGACAGTCTGAAGAGCCAGTGGTAGCAGTGGCTCCTCCTCAGCCTACCTCAGCCACACCAGACATTGCTCCAGGACCCTCCACTTCTACAGCCCCATCCATTCCCACATTTACTACATATCCATTGACTGTCCACCGATTGATCCAAACCCTCGCCAGTATCAACAACTGGATGCAGGCAGCTACTTCTAAGTTGTCTGTACTTTCTACATCGGTGGCAGCCCAGTCTGCACCTCCTCAATCGCAGGTCCCACAGTCAGTGGAGGACACTCTCAAGGAGCTTCTGGACAACCAGAAGAAGCTCCTAGAGAACCAGCAGTCGATCATTACTGCGGTTGATTCTCATGGAAAGGCACTTAAGGAGCTTGCCAAGGAAACAAAGAAATTGAGAAAGACTCGTGCCTCCAAGCAGTCAGTAAAGAAGTTGGAGACAGAGGTGGAGAAGTTGAAGGTTGATCATTTGCCTGTGGATCTGTTGTTTCATGACCCGACCCAAGCAGCCCAGCCTGAGCCGGAGCAGGAGTTAGAGAGGCCACCAAAGAGGAGGAGGGTGATTCCCCGTACTGTTGATGCGGTGATACAGTTGGCAGACCCGCAGGGAGATTCCTCTACCCAGCCCAGATGCCAGTACATGAGCACCCCCAGATTCCGGTATAGTCCCAGAGGAGACACAGGTTACAGGGAGCCAGTCACAGGCTCTCGAGCAGTCCGAGGACCCAGGGACCCAGCACCAGGAGCCTATACAGACGGAGGGCCAATAAAGAGTTTCGTTTTACTCTCTTCTCTTTGTTTTTGAGCTATTTTTGGTTAGTTAGCATTGAGGACAATGCTAGCTCTCATTTGAGGGGGTAGCCCTATTTGGATAATTGTATATATTTGATAATATTTCCTTTTTATTATGCTTTCTTTTTGCTTTTGGTATGTACATAAATTTACAATTCTAGTTTACTTTTCATATTTTCGTTGGTCATTATATAAAGTTACTTTCTGATGTATATATTCATTCCCCCTTATGTATATTCGATTAAACCCCTCTTGTATATATTTATTCTACTTTCTGCATTTTACATTTTTCGCATTTTTCCTTTCATAGCTTCTTATTTTATTTTAGTAGCTTCTTGTTTTGAATTTGTGCGTGCAATAAACCTTTGATTTTCTTAATGCCACGGTTCTTTCCAACGGTGGAACTTGTGTGAACCGGGTGGCTCTTCCCAATGATGGATGGCATGACAACCTTCTTAAGGGTTTGAGTCTGTTTTTCTTTTTGTGTTTTGTGTAAATAGTAGCTAGTGAGTAATGGTGCCTCAAGCAAAGATTCACTTGGGCCTAACACATCTTCCTTTGATCTTATGGTCAAAAACAAATTGTTGTGTATAAGATGATGAAAGTTGTGACCTTGAGACTCTTGCGTTGGCCGATAATCATCAAGTGGTTTTTCGGGACCATTGTGTTGCTCAAATCTTGGCTAAAGTCGTTATGGGCCCCCGACTCTGTTTCTTTAGCAATCCTATAGCTTGTGTGGTGAGAATTTGAATTGCAAGTCCAAGTCTCGTGCCATTAGTCTAGAACTTGCCCTGAATGTTTGTCTAGGCGAAATCCTAAGTGTAGTTTGACTTGAGATGTGATTATAGGCTCTCCTTGATCCGAATGATGTCTTGACAACTTCCCTGGCCTACCAATGATAATATCCCTAGTCAACCCTTTTGAGCCTTAGACCTTTTTCTTTCAAAAGCCACGATACAAGCCTTTACCCGTTCTATCCCTCTCTTGGCACCCTATTTTCCTTAGCACAAGGCAAAAGCATAAGTTGGGGGAGAGATGAGGAATGCAACAAAGTGAAAAAAGGTACAAAATGAAGAAAAGGAAAGGCAATGAAAAAGAAAGAAAAAAATCAAAAAGTCAAAAAGAATAAACAATCTAGAAGAAATAAAGGGAATCAATGATGAAAGGTGCGGAATGTTTAGAAAGGAGAAAAAGGTTTGAAACGAACAAGAAAGAGTGACAGTGTGTCTCTCTAACCCCTCAAAAATAACTTAATGACTCAAAGAGTCAAGAGAATGTATGCCAAAATGAAGCAAACGAAGTGCTTTAGAGAAGATGGAACCTACTTAGACCAAATATTTTCCTACCTTGAACCAAAAGCCTTCACTATCTTTCTACAAAATCCCTGTATGATCTTCAGTTGAATGAAGCTTACATTAGTGGTGACTCACATAAGGGGCAAGCCTATGGTACTTAGAGCCGGACTTGAGACCTTTCTTTGAGAGAGATGAGTGTGTTTCCATTATCCTCATTCTGAGTGCGACAATCTAAAAGTGAGGATTGCTTAGGGAAAGTTGAGGAGTATGAGTTTGGGTTCCACAATGACCAAAGTAGTAGAAAGAGTTTCTTTGATGGGTTGAGTCAACTCTTGATGCTCTTGTGTCACTATGAATCCATGATGTTTAGAAGGTCGGATGTTGTTAATGATTCATTTGAATTGAGGGTAATTGTTAGTCCCAATTGATGCTAGAAGAGGTCACATTAGGGCAGCTGAATTTTCTTAGAGTTACTCTTAAGAGGTGGGGCTTATTTTGTTTGCTTGAGGACAAGAAAAATCTTAAGTTTGGGGGAGTTGATAACTAAGGATTGTACTTCATTTTATACTCCTTCTTGCTTCAGTTTTGGTTTAAATTGTATACAAATTAGTCTCAAAAGCTTACATGTTGTACTTGATTGCAGGGTTTGGTCAAAAAAAGATGACAATTAGTCAAAACCAGCTCAAAAAAGAGTGAAACATGCACAAGTACCAAGAACAAGTCCAATCATAGTGCAACAAATCCAGTGCGGTCCGCAATCCATTTAGTGCGGTCCGCAGTGAAGAGATTCAGAGAGGCAAATTTAGGAAGCTCAAACATTGCGGTCACAAAGCTATTTTATACGGACCGCAATGACCTCACCGCGGCCGCACTCCTTTTTGTGTGGACCACAATGATCAGATTTAGAGAGCTAGGAATGTGAAGGCTTAAGACTAGTGCGGTCCGCAATCCTTTTTGTGCGTCCGCAATAGAAGCCACTGCGGCCGCGCTGCATTTTATGCGGCATGCGGTGGCCAAGTTCAGAGAGCAGATTCTTGAAGCCAAAAAGCCTCACCGCGGCCGCACTCCATTTCTTGCGGTCCGCAGTAACCCCACAGGAGTATTTTTGTCCAGAAAATTCGGCCCAATATAAATACTTTATTTTCCCATTTTTAGGCAAGCTTTCATAATCTAACTTTAACAGGAGCTCATGAACGACATTGCTCAGCCATTTTGAGTCATATTAGAAGTGTTTTATCATTGAATCTTCAAATATTAGTTTGTAATTAAATTATATGGGTTATTCTTCATCTATTTCTTTATTTTCTCCTCCTAGCATGAGTAGCTAGACCCATTTGCTAGGGTTGTGGCTCAACCCTAGTGTGGGTATTTGACGGGTCATTTAATTTGAGGCTTAGATGTTTATGGGTGATTGTTATTTGGGCTGATTTGTGTTTTCCATGTTAAATTAGTGGTTGCAAACACTAATTGGTGTCTATTTGACTTGGGTTCTTCTTGAGAAAGAGAACTTGAGTCTAGAAAATCAGTCCAACAAGAAATTGGGATGTAACTAAGAGATTGATAGTCCCAATTAACGGGTTAAACCTAGAGATAGTAAAACCCTACTTGAGCCTATATTGCTTGCATAATTTTGACACCCAATTGGTCTCGAGAGAGACAATTAGGGCAAAGCCACTCGAGCTACCGAGAGGTATAAAGTGGGTAATTCCGTGCATTGGCTATATCACAATCCCCAACATAACGTCTTTGCCTTAGTTTTTTGACCCCGTTAAGTATTCACCTAGGAGAAAGTCATAGCCCTAGTCCCTTTTATCTATTAAGAAAACACTCAAAAAGATATTAGTTAGTTTTTAGCAAATTCAATTAGTTTAAAATCGTAGTTCAAGTATCACACCAAATTTATGAGAAGTGCAATTAAAAGCACAACACACTACTAGATCACTTAGGAACTCAACTCCCACATTAGTAACTCCCTGTGGATTCGATCCCGACCCGTTCGGGTAAAAGCTGCATTGACCTCTGCCTTGCTACTATCTAGTGGTATAGGCGGGCGCCGATCACATGTCACACTTCAATTTGATTGGTCGGAAAGAGTTTGTTCTTATCACAACTTCTCCATCCCATAACTATAAATAGGGGTCTTCATAACTCAGAAAAGACACCAGAAGTTATAACAAGAAGCAAGAGAGAACTCGTGGATCAAACGCCGCAAACTTCTCTACAAGTTTCAAGATTCAAGCAATCAAGTTCAAGTTCAAAGTTCAAGAAATCAAGTTCAAGCTCAAGAACGAAGAACAAGTCACGATTCAAGGAGCATGAGTTCAAATCAAAGTTCGTGCTAGTTAAATTCAAGATCATTGTTCGTGACAACAAATATAGATTCAAGATCAAGCTCAAAGGCCCTTGAATTTATTTACTATTGAAAAGAGAATCAGGGGATTCATAGAGATTGTAACGCTCAAATATTCAAAATACTACGATTGTTGCAATATTTTTCGATCTTGATTATATTTTCTTGACTCAATATATTGTCTACAACCATGTAATAGATTTTATTTTCCAAAGTCTATCTAATCAATTTGGCTCCTCAATTTTAACTGGAGACTCGTATGGCAAGCTTAATTGGATTTTGTTTTCAAAAGATACATTTTAGGTTTGGTATCTGAAAGATGATTGATTTTGTGTGTGGATTTTAAATTATGTAGAGCGGTACAGAATTTTATCAAGTCAACCATTTTTTTTTTACAGGCAATTAATCCTCCTTAAAACGTGACACTGATAATTGGGGCACATTATGGATCGCAAATATGATCTAATATAGTGTAAATACTTTATTCCTAATTGCCAGAAATATAAAAAATAAAAGAACCAATTATGATCATATAGACCAAATGGAGGAGAACGTTTAGGAAACAAAAAAGGGAGGGTTGAGTCACCAATTATAAACGATTTAAAAATACTGGACCTAATGACAAAGGCTGGTGGAAAGTATTTTGTAGAGACTGAAGTAGTTGTTGCTGTGCAAGTTGGTGAGTGGTAACCAACCACCAATAAACAGGAGTTACGATAGATTGACAATTGATACATTGCATAAAAATGATTTACTTAAAAATTAAAATTAAAACATAAAACGATTTTTATTACGAGTTTTCAAAAGGCTGATGATGAATTTGTTGATATGCTAATATAATTTTAATATAGGTGGATTAAGAATTCAAATTTTATGAATTTAAGTTTTAGATTCTACAATAGTATTTTTATTTATTGAGTTTGAGATTAATAATCTATACTTATTTAGTATACTCTTAATACATATCGAGTTCAGCAAAAATTACTGATCAAATAAAGTCGTAACTCACACACTATTTACGTTCCTAAGTCTTAATTGAATAAGGTATCACAGAACTTCTGAGTGTAAAGAAATATGATAACTATAGACAATTGATTGGAATGTATATACTTTCGTCGTTTCAATTTATATGATATAATTTACTAAAGATTTTTTAAACCTGTTATATTAAACATATCTTAATTCTTATAGCTATAAAAAATCGTCTAAAATAAAAAGTTAAAATTAAATTATTTTTAAATAAAAAATAAATATTAAACAGATCATTAAGACAAATAGTGTGATAAATGCCTAGGAGAACAGATAGAATATAGTGGCATGGTTAATAGTACCGCAAGTTGTAGTTTAGTTTAAGGAAATTCCATGATTAAAGAATTACAAGAGGCCCCTCAAGTAGGTATAAATAACAATTAAGTATCTGACTTTCCCATAGAGTGAAGAGGAGGACCCTGTTGTTGCATTTGTTGGAATCACTGACTAGTATTGGCCCCTCTCCTTCGACCATTCTTTTTCCGCCATTAAAAGATTTGCCCATATATCTCCAGAATCACCTTTTCTAGGGTTCCCCTTTTCCTGCACAACTCGCATATTCTTTATTTTTCACCCTTCTCTTTAATATAACCCCTCTCTGACTCCAGACGCTGCATAATTGTTTCCACGTAAGCTTCTTTTCTCTTTGTCGTTATCTTCTGAAAGTTTAAGCTCATGAATTTGATTCAATTAACTTGGGATTGAGGCATAATAGTTGTTGTTAACGTCATGAATTAAAGTCGTTTAAATTTATGTGGCAAATTCTGGGTTTTGATTCTTGTGGTGAATGGCAGAGTTGGGTGTCTCTTTTAAGCTACTATTTCGTATGGGAAGTTAAATAAGACTCTCAACTTTAATAGTATTCAAGATTCAATTTTTCTGCTTTGAATCATGTTACACATTAAATATGGATTTTGTTTATTGTTTTAGAAGATGGGGTAGTTGGGCGGGTCTGATAAGTTATTTCATATGGAATGTTCAAATCTTTGTCAGAATTTCAGCTTTAAATTTTCCTGGCAAAGCATAGTTATATTACTTATTCTACTCAAATTTTCTAGGATTTTGATTCATTTGCAAATTCTGAGTTTTGCATCATTGGGTTGAGGGCGGGGGTGGGTTAGTTGTGTGTGTGTGTTTAAGGTGTTTTGTGTGCAACCAAGTTGAACTTGTAGTTAGAATTTCAACTTTGAAACTTCATTTTTCCTGGCAAAGCATAGTCATGTTACCTATCATGCTCAAATTTTGAATTTTTCGCCATGTTCTCTTGCTTGTGCTTGCGGGGTTTGCCCCACCTCCTGACATCATGGCTAGTTGTTCAGACATCTGAGTTTGGAGGTGCAATGCGATTTGGACAGGGGTCTCTTAGTTCCGAACCATGAAGATCTATGTGGATTATTTTATTTAATATAAAAAAGTGAGGAGAAAGAGTTAGGGGCGCTAAACCGTGCCTCAGTAGTCCTAATTTCTTGTGTTTATCCTGCAGATTGTGGCTTATTTAATTCTTTTGCGATTTTTGTGATGGATGACGGGGAGCTGGAATTTTCTAACCAAGAAATGTTGTCAAGTTCAAATTTTGGTGAATTTCCAGATAGTTGTTCGATGGACAGTTTCTTCAATGAAATTCTCAAGGATACACATGCCTGCACTCATACGCACACCTGCAATCCACCTGGCCCTGATAGCACTCACACACATACATGTTATCATGTTCACACCAAAATAGTTCCTCCCCTGAGTGAGGATAAGACGGGAAGTGATGATACTGCTGAATCCGCAGAGGGAAAAAGAAAGAAACGCCCTTTGGGTAATAGAGAAGCGGTTCGTAAGTACCGTGAGAAGAAGAAGGCTCGAGCTGCCTCATTAGAAGACGAAGTTGTCAGATTAAGGGCTATAAATCAGCAACTCATGAAAAGGCTGCAGGGTCAGGCTGTGTTGGAAGCTGAGATTGCAAGGCTCAAGTGCTTGCTTGTGGACATCCGTGGAAGGATTGAAGGTGAAATTGGATCTTTTCCATACCAGAAGCCTATGAAGAGTGGGGATGTTTATCAGAACCTTGTGAATCCTAATCTCCCTGGAGCATATGTGATGAACCCTTGCAACTTGCAATGTGATGATCAGGTTTACTGCCTCCGCCCTGGATCAGAAGGTAAAAACTCGGATGGCACAGCATTAGATGGACAAGGCTTCGATAATTGTGAATTTGAGACTCTCCAGTGTTTGGGTAATCAGATCTCTGAACTGAAGGAGGGTTCTGGCTGTGAATTGGGTAGTGGTGCCCCTATTGGAAACCCTTCTGTCGGGAGTAAAAGAAAAGGTTAGCTTGACTTTAATTTTAATTTCACTTTTTGGTATGGACGTAACTACTCCGAAACCTGAAATAAATGAAGCGTCATCCTTTTGGTTCACATGAATCCTGATTACCACCCGGATCTGGATTATATACTCTTTTCACAGTCATGTCTTTATCATGTTCAATTACATCCTTAGACTTTGCATTTAGAGGCGTGCACTGAACTTTTCTAATGCATATCATGGTTTATTGTTTTATAGGAAATTCCACTAATGACAGTATTTAGCAGGACACAAATTCAATATAATGAGTAGTCTTTGGCATGCTTGATTATGCTTAAGAAAGACTCTTGAAATGTTAAGACAAGTTTTTACTTGGAACAAACTTCCCTAACCTCTCAAATCTGAAAAAGTACATGGTTTGAGTTGGATTTGGTTCAGCACTTGAAAGCTATAGAAGAAAAGTCAATTCAATCAAGTCAAAGGGTGGAGTCTACTTATATTAAATAGAAGAGAATCCTATATCTGCCGACCCTGCTTCACTACCTAAAGTTTAACAGTATAGCATGTAAATACCTAAAAAATATAGCAGTACTTGTTAAAAAAAAGAGTGTATATGTGTGTGCGTAATTCTTATGGTCCTGTATCCAAAGACACGAAGTTCTAATTAATTGTTAATTTCTGATGTTTTCTGAATATATTACACTGATCTTTCATAGTTATTTGACAAATATTGTGTGTGCGTAATGCTTATGGTCCTGTATCCAAAGATACAAAGTTCTAATTAATTGTTTATTTCTGATGTTTGCCGAATATATTACACTGATCTTTCATAGTTATTGGACAAATATTATTAAATAATTACAGATCTTGAATTAGTACTAATAAATCATAAAGTGATAGTATTATATCAATTGTTGGGCAGTGATTTAAGTTATATAAGGATGCGGTGCAATCCCCGGGGGCTTAAAAGTGTTCCAACAGTTAAATAGTTGACTGAACACACCTAGACTGTGTGGGTAAGAACTACCATGATCATATGTGGACCAAGTCGACATCAAGGAAGCCTCCGAAGGCTGCCACGTGTCGTCAATAGGGTATGATGACTTGAACTCAAAAGGTCGATGTCATGAGAACACAATGTGTCATCGTCGAGGTCAAAGTGGCTCAACTGAGGGCGATGATGAGGACGAGCACTCTTTTCATTAAAGCAGTAACGACTAGTTCTAGGATGATGGTTCCCCAGAGAATATTCCAGTGAATATTCCTCCCAGTTGTACTATTTAGGGTTTTGTGGCCCATCACTCATGCACCCTTATAAATAGAAAAACAGAAAGATATGTAGTTATAGAGGGGGGGGGGGATTCATTGTAAAAACAACACATGTACATTTATCTATCCTTTATCATACACATAAAAAGTTCACCTTTTTCTCGTATCTTTATCTATTCTTTGTCCCCCGATCCAAGGAGGATCCGAATATTCAAAGGCTTATCATCATTTATCCTTGTCAGAAGAATTATTGGGGAATCGCACCTTTGTTGGGTGACCTTCATCCATTTATTTACTTAAATGTCATCCCTGAAAGGAGAAGTAAGGCTGGAATGCTAACAGGCGTCTATTATATTGACTTTACCCGATAGTCCCCATTTTGGGTATTGCTGTCTTCGATATTCTTGAATAATTTATTATACCATTATTGTCGTCATTCATTGCCACTCAACAACACACGAGGGATCTTACTACAAAAACATTTGGTCTATCTTTTGGATATTAATACTGGCTAAGATTAACCCTACTTTATTATTAACTTGATTGTATAAGCCTAGATCTAAATTTTGGGTCATACATAGACGGCCCTCAAGCGTGCCCAATTTGTTCATTTAGACACCTGAACTAAGTTTGTACCTATTGAACACACCTATCCTGTGTTCAAATTGTGTCAATTGAACACATATTCACAATTCTAAACTAAGTTCAGTGTGTGAATTCCACACGTCGTGACGTGGAAAATGAAGCCAATCATAAAAATACACGTCATCAAAGTAACAAGGGAAAGATTAAGAACAGAGAAGTTGACTGGAAAAGAATTCTAGCAGACCTTCATATTTCCGGCAACAAATCCTATTTGAGCAAGCCCCATCCTGATTGGAACTAAGCAATCTCGTCTTTCTATTAGTCCTGGCACTAAATAATCTTTGCCTCCAGAAATACCATTTCTTTATCGTTGCCCCCCGATCCAGGGTCGTTCTTCCTTGTCAATAAAAAAAATACCATTTCTTTATCTTTGCCTCTTCCTCTACATTCTCTTCATCAGCAATATTTGTCAATATCCTCATCACATTACTTCACTCGTCCCATTACTGATTGTTTGTTAGAAAAGCCAGCAGCCACCGGCACTCTTCATTTACGGCAACCCAAATGCTGTCGTTTAGCGCGGTGACACTGTTTCCAAGGTCGAAAAAGGACCTTTTCATCGGAACGTTCATGCTATCGACTGAACTCAGGCAGTTACCGTATTTTTTCCTATCTTGATCCATCTGAACCAATCCATTTTAAAACTGAGAAAACAAAAGTACTCTTTTTTCTTCTTTCTTCCTTTCGTGATTTCGTAATTCCCCAAATCCGCGAAAGCTATACAGAGCTCTAACCCCATACCAGGAGATGGCAAAAAATAGGTAAAGCTGATTTAAACTCCGGTAATTATCAAGTTGCGTTGAATTTCTTTGCTAAATCATCTTATGGACTATGGAGTGAACCCATTAGTCATTAAGCTAGAAATCGATGGTCTGACATTGATCGGAAAACAAATGTCGGCAAGGTGGTAGGAGTAGGCTAGTAGCTGAGCATTTAGATGAACAAAAAAGAGAAAAATAAAAATACTCACTTGTCCTTGGGACCACGTAATCAGCATTATATAGGCATATCACGCTCTTAAACGATGTGTGAAACACACTCGGTGTCATGTCAACATCGTGTGTCTCATAGGTATATTTTCAACTAACAACTGTATATGTGAACCTATTTACTTTTTAGTCCGTGCCCAAAAGAATGACTCTTTTCCTTATTTGGAAACAATTTACCTTTATGCAATGGTTTATAGCGACACAAAATATGTGTCTTATTTTACACCACAAGTTCAAAAGTCTTTTCTCTTTTTTTAAATGCCGTGCCCAGTCAATTAGGTTCACATAAATTGAAACGGAGAGAGTAGGTAAAAGCATTAGCGCAGGTGTCTAAATGAAGAAATCGGGCAAATTTGATGGGCCATCTATATGTTCAGCATAAATAGTTCAATTGTGAAGATTTATTGTGATAAATACTGTGAAGAGTTGCATTTTCGTCTGGTTCCCTCAAGTCCCATAAAGATTCTACCTTTTCACTACTTGAAAGTAACTTAACTTTAACTCTTTTTCGATAAAATAATATGAATGGTTTGGATTGCAAAATTTCTCATCTTTTATATCTTTATGTAGCATAAACTTATGAATATACTAAGAGAAAATTTCTCATATTTGATCGTACTCTTAAATTTGTCAAATTGAGACATGGACAGCCTTCGACAGCGAGTTCCTTTTTTTTTTCTTTTTTCATTTTTGCGTCAGTTGGCCTATATTATCGCCGCTAACACTCTTTTCTTCTAGAAAAGGAAGAAAAATCTATGCCTCTGTTGTGAGCCCCTCCTTACGCTTGGGTGGGGTGGATGTTCTTTTCATATTTGATCCTTGCATGTTGTTGCTTAGTGTGCTGGGGCTTATATGCCAACACATTGGTTATTGGCATTTCAATATCAAAGGAAAACTGCATGGCAAAGCACCAGAATTTAATATTTGGGTTTACATGCCCGATGAGCTGAATGATAAAGTGGTTGACTTACCAAGTCTACTATTTTCAGATGTGATTTGCCGATTTTCCTATCTCACCTTTTGTTGTACTGAGCTTTGCTCTGTTTCCTTTTTATTATTAGCAGGGACTCGAGCTGCAACAGCAAGTTGATGAACTGCTTAGACGGAGGCATCTTCGATTTTTGGGAATAAGTACATTGTGCTATGTTACTTCTCCCCTTTTTGGGGTTTCTTTCCAGCATCTTATCTTCTTCATGTTCAACTTTATAAAGATTTTCTCTTTCTGGCTCTTCAGTGGGCAGTCTAGTAGGTGTGTAAATTTCAGTCATCTATCTTGAGGGTTTGGGTAAAACAGAACAATTAAATGCATGTTGCTAGAGGACCCCGTAAGGAGGAGACAAGACATTGGTTTTCTGTAAAGATCTCTACGCTTTGTTTCTCTGTCTAGTATTGTTCTATTCTTTTGGCGTGTATTCTCGCTAGCCTTTGTTTGGTGAATTGACAAATTTTCTTGGATGGATCTGTGAATTTCGACAGCTGAAATGTGGAACACACGGTGGTTTGATCTGCTGATTGTCGTTCTGCCGTCCATGGTGAAGGTTACCGTGCTTCCATTGCTTTTTCTCGAAGTGAATTTGCGTGGATCCATTTTAGTTTTTCATATCCTCTCTTTACTTTGTCACAAATTGGTGTGCTCAGTAGTTGAGCTGTAAGTACATTGTGATATCAATTTTTATTTTCTGACAAAACGATTTGAGTTCAATGGATTGTGCTGTAGAAAGTACAAAATTCTGCTTACCAACAAGTGCAAAATTTGTGAGGGAACCATGAATTTGAATTTGAATTTGAGGTGAAACGCGTCTCCGCCGTTAGGGAGTATTGCTTCATGCAATGATGCTCCTTTGATGCTATCCATTCTGTGAGCAGCTAATTTTAACGCTAGTAGCTCACCACCATTGGCTGTCCTTTCTTTCTCAGTAGCCTGGGTATTTACATACATGAGGAACGCATGATGGTTCAATATGCGACAATCAGCTTTGTCTTGGTGTTTTTGGTTGGTTCATGCGCCAATTCGAAACGTGTGTCTTGTACATAATGCTTATTACTGAATTATAATTGTTCTTCAATTTTCCGTCTTTATTGTGATTATCCTGCTGGAATGTATTAACACCGTCTTTCCTAATTTTATCTATTTTTTTTTAGTAACAAAAAAATTATTACATCGGGGGAGGGGGAGAGGGGATATATACTATGCTACTTATGGGGTTTGAATCTTCCATCTCAATTGTGGAAGGTAGGGATCTAGCTAACATGTGCTAATGAGAGGGAAATGGGATACTAGGCTACTGATGGGGTTTGAATCTTCTATCTCGAACTTTATTACTAAGTGAGCTAGCTAACATATAACATATTCGGCCTTGGATAGGTCAGAGTCGGAACAAAAATGAAAAGATATTTTTGGACATTGACTGCACGACTATGATTCGCCACTTTGCTTAATATTTTTCACTTGGATGCTATCATCATTAAACGTTTTTATAGCAATTTTGACCATTGCAATGTCACTATCATATTTCCATATATATATATCTGTGAGCCCTTAACCCCGTTTATCTAGCTTTAAAAATACATAAAAGATATACACCGGAGCAAAACACTTGAACAAAAGCTCACAGGTGCAACGAAATTTTGAGAACCAAGACTTCTTCTTTCAGTCTCTCTCTTTCTCTCTATGTATGTTGTTGTTGTTGTTCTATGTATCTCTATTATTTTATTCACTATGTAATAGCGTTACTGAAAGGCATTCATGGGTTTCCTTGTTTCTTCTTTCTCCTAATTGCAACGATCTTAGTCAAACAATCTAGGGTCACGGAAGAAGGATGGTGGTGTCTTGAAGAACAAGTGTGTGTGTGTGTGTGGGGGGGGGG